>CAKNYM010040969.1:59181-69936 GCA_932195095.1 Andricus curvator
ACATCAACTTGACATTCTCATGATGCACGCAAATGCAGAGAGCAGTTATTCTAGTAGCATATAATATTACTTAACTTGAAAAACTGGCACTAAAGCGTTACACAAAGATCCTCGGCGTGAGCGCACTAGGGGAAACCGCGCGCCACCCGCCCTATCATGGAATCTTGTTTACGTATCGTTCTATTACTCAAAGAGGAATGAATTTGCCACTCTAAAAATTGGCGGTCTTATAGGAAAAAATCTCAGCTTTCTTTTAAAACTATTTTGAAGAAAAAAAAAGTGCCCAAATTTGAAGAAAAGTCAAATTTATTTTTGATTTTCAAAAATTCGGGTCAAATTTTGACATTTTTGAAAAATCGTTATTACCACCAGCTTTGCTTAAAAAACCCAATAATTGTACCCCCTCCACTTTGATAAATAATTATCAAAATGAAGTATTTTTTGGTGTGAGGAGTACTTTCTAATAGGACTACAATTGGGCCAATTTTTAGCCCGATCGGACAACTTTTATTTTCAAGGTGGGTACACTTAAGAAATTATGCCCCATATGATTTTTTGTACTTTGAAGTTTAATTTTTTTTACTAGACTAAACCGAAATTTGAGTGCATTTAAGAATATATAGAATTTTTGCAGATCTGAAGCTTGAGACAGGTTTTTTGTACAGTGTGTTTGAAAAAATTATAAAAAACGTTTTCTCGAAAATCGAATATTCAATTTGAAAAAAAAAAAACGAAAAAGAAATTTCGAGATAAAGCATAAACCAGTGCTGAAAAAAATTTTCTTTGATAAATAAATTTTCTTAAATTAAAATAATCAAGTATTTATACTGAGGAAAACACTTTTTTAATGTTTAAAGTGATTTTGATTTTGCAAAGTTTGTTTGGAAAATATTATTAGGTTCGAAGAAAATTTAGGGAGGAGGAATTTCATAATTATGGAATATACTATTTCGGATATCTTATAATTTGACAATTTTATATCGGGAATTTTATTATTTGGGAATTTTCAAATTAGATAATGTTACGAACTGTTCGGGAATTTTATTATTTTTCTAATTTTTCAGTCCTCCCTAGAAGTATAGAACATTTTCTGTAATTATAATTTCGAAACCTGGATCTTGTCGATTTTTTCCTACAGTATTTATTTTTAAAAAAATGTATTATATGCAAATTTTTGAAATCACAAGTTATGAAGATAATCTCATTAAATACTAAAATTAAAAATTAAAAAATTCGCTGTATATCCAATTTTTATTCCTGGGCTTGGAGATCTTTTTCCTAGTGCATTTCGGTCACTGGTAATCGGGGGTGATTAATAGGAATTATCTCTCAGAAAATAAGTTATTAATATCCGAAAAAATTGGGTGGACTTTTGTGACCTCTAGGTATGTAAAAGCGCTGATATCCAAGCTATATGCAAAGATATTATATATCTTTGCTGTATGTCTTTCGATTCCGAACTAATTATACTCTTTTAGGATTCCAATACAATTTACAAAACACTAATTCTAAAATTTTTAATTGTTAGGGCTTCAATTTGACAACTTGAATTTTAACGTTAAAATTTACCTCATTTACAGAATGCAAGTTAATTGTTTGAATTTTCACAATTTTCGTTGTAAGTTTTAGGTTAAGCCAAAAATAACGAATTCTGGTATTCGAAATTTCTACAACGTGAAAAAGTCAAAAGTTTAAATTTTAACGTTAAAAATGTTAAAATACATAGTTTTCAATGCTTATTGCAAACCAACGCACATTGGGAGGAAATCCCATTTTGCGGTCAAAAATCTATGTATAAAAACTAGAAAAACCAAAGAATTTTAATAAAAACTGGACGGTATATAAAACACATATTGTAGTTTTTAATTTAATTATAAAACGTCAGGGGCGGACTTTTTTAGGCCCTAGGGGGCACCAAACTTTAAGATTCGTTAAAATCCAGTTGATTTTTCATTATAAATGTAATCATGAACTAAAAATGATTAATTTTAGTTTTTTTATGTATGCCTCATTTATTTGGAATACAATAGTCAAGCCTTAGGCACCTAACGGGTCTTAATTAAACTTGCAGGGTATACCCACAAGATGATCTAACTTGTAATTAATCTACAACCAAGCAGGGGCAAAATTTATACACCTCTAAAATGGGCCCCAAATTATAAAATTCGTTAATGAATTCAATATGTTCAGTTTTAGCAAGGTTATGGAATTATAATAACTGATTCACTTGTATAAGTGATTGATTAAATTAAAAGATTTCAGGGGCGGAATTGCAAGACCCCTAAAACTTCTGTGCCTTTTTTTGAGAAGTGACTGCATTCGCTGGGCATTAATCCATTTTATTTTTTCGGATTTCAGCCATTTCCTTTGAGCTATATTTTTTCCATGTTTTTCACAAATTTGTTCTATTATTACGTCCGCTTTAAGTTTACTGGAATTTTCTTCCCTCCACAACCACATACAGAACTGTTCATTTGATATTGTGAATTTCGTCATTTTTACATCACACTAATGACACTCAGAGAAATGGCCTCTTGTGCCAAAATGATGTTCTTTCACACAAATGGCATTTCCTCTTAAATTTAAGGTTAACAGGACTTCCATTTGGCCCAAAACGTAAAAACAATTACATATATATTCAGAGAAGGAAACAAAAATCTTTGTAAAAATACACGTTAGCTCATCCTCATTTTTTTTGTGCGAATTCCATCGTGCGTTTAGCACATTCAAGTGCGGTTAGCACTCGGATGGGCGACCGTTCATGATTTTTACCTGGTAGAGCATTTCTGTTCTACAAATAGACCTACGTAAAGTCAATTTAATATTTCTTTCAGAAAAAGAAGGCCACATATTCCTTCATAAGTTACAATTTTGTTCATTTATTTTTTATTTCTTCAGCCCATAGAAACTAAGATTGCAAAAAGTGGCAGCCAAGATTATCATAATTTGTGAGCATATAAATGCGTCTAACATAATAAAAAATGTGTTGAAAGATTGTATTTTTTACTTATTTTAGCTTAAAAATCAAATTGAAATTCAAGTACCATGGTAAACCAGAAAGTTAGTGCTTTTTTGTTTCATGAAAGGCATTCTAGGTTGAAATATGACAATAAGCTTATAGACAAACAAATATTTAAGCCTTTCCTCGCTGTTTGGGAACGCTTTGAACTTAATCAAAAATTGAATACAAAAGTTACAGAAAAAAATACTGTTTTTTTAATAGTCTGTAGCCTTTGAGTTTTTCAAAAATATAGTATGTTAAATGTCTTTTAAATACTTCATACTATTAGGTAAATTGTTTAAATAGTCATTTTTAAAAAGAAAGAAAAATCCAAAATCTTTCTTACTTTTAGTCGCTTCTTTTGAAAGTCGATCCTCTGCTTTAAGTTTTCTTTTCGAAATATATATTGAGTTCAACGAATTTTAAATTCAATGTTTTCAGCCGCATTTAAATTGAAGTATACAAATGTTTTTGGTTTAAAATATAAATTAAAAAAAAATATTTTATTTATTTTTCACAATTGTAATTTATAACCTTGAAAATTGAATAATTGTAGGCCAAACATGAAAAAGTAGACTAATTTCAAATTTATAGCGTTTCTATTATATATTGAACCATTTAAACCTCTGATCTTTTTGTAAGTCTTTTAAAACTTGTTTGACAACTTGTTTAAACACTTTTTGTGTGTAAGAAACAACATTATTCCATCTAATAACTCATCGCAAAAACGTACAATATTTTTCCAAGAAAACGAAGAGAAGCAATCGAAATCTTAAAACACCCTAAAACATCAATAGGGACAATGGATATAATACCAATCCGATTTGGCTTTCCGTCCTCCCAGGTTTTTTAAAAAAAGACTTGATTGGCCAATCAAGATCAAGTTCGACCAGTCCCCACCATGGGGCGCTCTGGCCAATCACAGGCATCGTAGAGAATATATATATAAAGGAACAACATAACCTGAAACTTCAGCCCTGAAGAAGTGAACTGCAATGTTCATGAAACGTCGGCAAGATTCATAGTTTCGCACACGATGGAAACCCGAAAAAGCTTTAAATTTATTATAATGAATCATCGTGAAAGCATTAAATCTGTCATCTAATAACTGTTTTAGAGTAGAAAGAACTAAAAAGAAGCAAAATTATTAAATCTGATTTTTTAATTATTTTGGCTGTGAATTCTGAATAAAAGAAAGTGCTATTTAGTCTGCAAAACAGCTACAAAAATCATAAGTTTACTGAAGAAATTGCTAAATGTTTTTTTCGTACAAGGTCAACAAATAAAAAACGTATGCCCCTTGAATTTCAAAAAGAAAGGTGTTTTTTATGTTACGATGTTCTTCAAAGGACTAATCGTATTTCAAAAATATTTAAAGCCTTAATAGTTGAAACATTTTAAATTTGTAGTATTCTGTATATTGAATAATTTGAAATTTGAAGCTATTTAAATATGCAAGAATTTTTGAATTGAAAGTTTTCGATAATTTTGGATTAAAACATTTCAAATTATTTAGTTACAAAATAAAAACGTTTAAAGTTGCAGGATTAGAAATGAACGTCTTTTAATACTTAAATCATTATTCTAGAACGACTACAATCGTATACCTTCAGATAAATTTGAAAGCAGTACTATTGAAAAATTAGGAGTGCTTGAAAGAACTGAAAAAATGTTTAGATCAAAAGCTCTTTAAAAGGGGGCTTTTTCAAGTTTTATTTATTTTTTAATAATTGCCCGCCCCCCACAAATTATTTCTTTTTGATGAGAAAATAACACCTGATTTTTCTCAAAATTAAAAATATTTATTTACTGTTCGCTTAAGGTCAATTTTGTTCAAAGTGCTTGTTTCTGAATAAATTGACTCTTCTATTATTGTTTCTGATTTCGTTGTGTCACTCATGGATTGTGTTTTTTAGAGAAAACATTGAAATCTGGTTTTTTCAAGTTTATAAGTATACCATTAAACCATTTCCCTTTCAGGGTAGGCGTGACACTACCCGATTCGGGTAGTGTTTCTAGGTTTTTCTTGTAGTTATAAATAACTACAAGTGTGGGCTCACCACACCCACGATGTGCCAACAGCACTCATGTCAGTATTCTTGAATGGTCACCCATCCAAGTACTAACCGCGTCCAACGCTGCTTAACTTCAGTGATCTGACGAGAACTGGGGTTTTCAGCGTGGTATGGCCGTTGGTCATTAAAGGTCATTCAAGGTAATTTTCTGTACATAATATTGATTTATAAAGAATATTTGTCAAATTATCGAACGGATTTCTTCGCCCAAAGATACAAACCTAAATTGTACTATAGTAAAAACAACTGGAAAAAATGAGATGTAAGCCAAATTTTGCATAGAAAATTATCCTTGGTCGACCTATAAATATTCATTTTATTCCTGGAAAGATTTTTTTTAAATCTCTTTGAAACGCTTTTATTACAACAATTTTATTAAAGAAAAATATTGTTTATAAAAAAAAAATTATAATTTCTACATACATTCCTTAAAATAAAAAATTACTAACTAGATTTGTAGACTAGACTCGCGACCCGGAAAAATCGGTTAATGAAAGTGAATTTATGTTTTAACCGGGAAATAAAAAACTTTTTAAACTGATCAGCCTGTAAATATAAATTAACTCATGCTTTTAAAAACTGAACTGTAGATCGAGTAACAAAAATTGAACAGTAATTGATTTTACAAGACAATTATGGATCTGTTCAAAATTATATAATTTACATATTTTAACGTTAAAATTTGAACTAATTTAATTTGAAAGCCTTATTAGTTACACGAATGTAAACGTCCGATTGAGTCTTCAGAAATAGTGTTCAATTTAAAAATCACTTTCAATTAATATATTCATAAATAAACGCCTAAATTCAATTTCAAAGTCTTATTCAAGTATTGTTTCAGTATCAAATATTTCATTTTTAACCCATTAAATTTGGAGTTGGAGGTTTTTGAATGTTTTGAACCAAAAAAAAATAAGGACCTTCACAAGAATTTTGAAAGATTAAAAAAAAATTTTTTTTTTAAGATTTCTGGGAAGATTTATAATGATATTTTATTTTGAAAAACTACATAACTTTAAGAGAATGTTTAAAACTATTTCTAAACATTTCAAAAGGTTTGCAAACTTGAAAAAAAAATCTGGAAGCTTTTAAAGCAATTTTTTTTTAGGATGAAAAGATTTCAAATAATTTAAAAGAAAATTGATACTTTTGATCATTTCGAAATTAAATTTTGACTTTTTATATTACTGAATCGGAAAATTGCCGACAAAAAATATCAAAGTAAAAAGTTTCGAAATTATGGAATTCCCGAATTTAAACATGAAAAAATTGTTTTTCAATAAATATTATTTATTTATTAAAAATACAATACAATTACAGGGTTACATTAGAACAAAGCTTGAATAACTCTTACAAAAAAATTATTATAATGTACTTAAAATTAGTACCTAAGATCAGATATAGTGATTGATGGTTCACGTCAAGTGTTGATGAGCATTTACACTGAATTTTCGATGAATTCCTTGATCGCATACACGAGAGCATTCAATGGCATATGTTGTTTATCTAATCGTGATTCACCATTTTCATTTATAGTATTATATGTCGCACACATTCTGTTAATCGGGGTTTTCTCAAATTGTGTTTGGAGATAAAATGACATGCTGGAACGAGTATAGTACTGAGGAACAACAAACGAAACCTGATACATGAGATATGGACAGTCTATAATGTTTTTTATTATTTTGCACAGGAAAATTATCATACTAACAATACTCCTATTCTCAAGTGTTCACTCATTGAATCTGCTGCACAATTGTTTATAGTTAGAGCTAGGGGGTAAACATACACCTTCCGTTTTCCAGTTTAGAACATTCAACAAATTTGTTTGTCATTCATCAATTGCCTGTCAAATATTTCGTATCAGTGTGCCAAATTACCACTCCATATTCTAATTGAGATCTAACCAGTGAGTAGTATGATGTTGTGAGAGTAATTGGCCTATTAAACATCTTACGCCTTCTAAACAAAAATCCTAGGGAGCGATTAGCCTCTTTGATTATATTGTCAATCTGAACATTAAACTTCAGAGTACAGTACAGATAAATACCTGAGTCTTTAATCAAAAAGACTCGCTGAAGACCTCTGTCATCAATCTTGTACTGAAATTCAATCAAATCGCTCCTACGTGAGAAGGTAATAACACTGCATTTTGCAGAGTTTACATACAGTGAATTTCTTTTGCACCAATTTACAAAATTATCAACGTCGGCTTGCAAATCAAGGCCATCTTGAATACAATAGCAGATGATTATTGATTAAGAACGGAACGTCATTCATATATAAAACAAATAGGAGTGGGCCAAGATTTGAACCCTGTGGCACACCTGAGCGAAGTTGGAGATAATTGGTAGGAAGAGTATCCATTATATTAAATAATCATTTTCCGATTCTCAAGATAGGAGTCAACAACCTTTAAGATTTTATCAGGTATCCCAAGATTCTTCAAATCAATCATGATTTTACTATGACTAATGCAATCGATGGCCTTGGAGATGTCAGTGAATATGACATCCACCTAGTTTGTGTGAGCGATGATTCAATAATTTGTAAAATTGTGATCAGGTTAGTTACGGTGAACCTTTTTGTAACAAACCAATGCTGACAAAGAGAAAGGACATGACTTAGGTAGGACCAGATTATTTCACTCAAGAACATTTTCAAACCCTTAGAAAAACTGTACAGCAAGGCCGCCGGACGGTAATTAACGATTTGAGATTTATCTACTTTCTTGAAAATAGGACACAAACTTTCGCGCATTTCCATTTTTCTGGAGATTTTCCTGATGAGAGAGACAAATTAAAAAAAATCTTTTAGGCCATGTGACGAATGGGTCACGTGACCGGATTCCTACCTTACCGACACTTTTTTTATTTCCTAACTTATTTTCACACGAATAGCCACATCGAGTTGAAAATTTGCGATTATAAATAAGAAGCACTAAGAACGGTGGGTCTGGTCTTAAAATTTAATAATCACAAAAAAAGCAACACAAAATTATTTAAAATTGAAATTTAAGAATTTTAAATTAGATTAAAATCAAATTGTTGAATTCTTGTTTTATTTTCAGGAATTCTATCAGGGACTGAGAGTAAAAGGTTTTGCTCTTTTAGGTTTCGTACTTCGGAAAATTCTAAAACAAAACTTGAGGTTTCGTACAGCTCAGGTACGGTCCATTTTTATTGCGCTCTGCTGGAATTTTTTTCCAGAGTGAACGTATACCTGCTGTGCAGGTACTAGTAAACAAACAGGGTTTGATGGACAGAATGGTTAGCAATTTAAAACAAGGCAGGAACACCATTGCAGGTTAAGGAAACATAGCCTAACCCTCCTACACCGAAACACATGTAGGGTATTTTGAACCAAAAAGATTTAAACTAGTCGCTGTAACTGGAAGTTTTGTACATGAGCAAAACGAAACCCAAGAAATGATTCTGTGTACAGGAACGGGGTATATAAGTTCTGGATGGAAACGTTCGTTACCTGAGTAAAACAGACTTTTGGTCAATCTTTCATTTGATCTCGAACGAGTCTGAATTTCCAAGTGAAGTCAAATAATATTGTCTTATTTAATTAGATAAATTGTTTATAATACAAGAACTAGTTTATCTAATATAAGATCATTAAATTGCCTTTTTTAATCAATCAATAAAATGACTTCATCATTATCGTGGCATTTCCTTAAAAAGATGTAGAAGCTTTAGAAGTTTTCAAAAGATTCAAAATTATTTAAATTTTGAAATTTTTGTTAACCAAGTGTAGATTTTTGAATATTTAAATTAGTTGAAAATTAGTTTCTCCAACTGAAAATTTAACTGTTCCATTTTTAGTTTAAAGTTGAGCTTTTTTAGTTAAAAATGCAACAATTTGGGTGAAAATTTGTCTTTTCGAATTAAAAATTTAACAATTTTGATGAAAATTCGTCTTTTCGGTTAAAATTCGTCTTTTGGGTAGAAATCAAAGTATTTCAATTAAATATTTATTATTCTAGTTGAAAATTCATCTTTTAGATAGGAAATAAAATCATTTGGTTGAAAGTGAAACTCTTTTGCTAAGAACAATTTTGTTGTTGAAGATTTATCGTTTTAAATTAAAAAGTTCATTTATTTGGTTGAAAAAAGCGCTGTTTGATTGAAAACTTGTTTTTTCTTTGGATTTTTTTTGGTTGAAACATTTCTTTCAATCTGAAGATGTATCTATTATTCCAGTTGAATATTCCATAATTTTAGTTGAAAATTCATCTCTTTTTTTCAACATTCATTTTTTGCCTAAAAACCCCGCACCAAATGTATGGGAAAATAGCTTCCGGTGAATTTGGCTGAAACTTAGTAAATATGTACATTATAAGGACCTAATGAAAGATCCGGCAAAAAAAATTAAGAAAAATGGACAGTTTTTGCAGGTATGTTAAGCTGGCACAACACTATTGAGGTGTAGAGATGTAGCCTATTTCATAATTTAGGGCTCATTTAGGGCTAATTTGGGCCCCCACTCCCAAAATTAGGGCTCTTTTATTTATTTTTTTTTAAATTAGTGTTTGCGCTAGCTTAACGTTAAGCTAGCCGAACGTACTGAAAATGATTTTACAGAAAATACATCTCATACAATAATTTAGGGCTCATTTAGGGCTCTGGGAATATAATAATCAAAATAAAAAAATAAAATAAAAAGAATAAAAAAAATAAAAAATAAAAAAAAAACTAGGTAAAAAAACCTAGTGCTCATTTTCGTGAAAACAATGAATCCTCATTCCTCATATATGCTGGAGGGGGAGAGACGATTGCAGAGCGAGGTCAGTGCCAAATGGGAGTTTGATAATGATCTATGTTACGCGCATCCCAAAACTGGCGAACGCTAAGCGCTCAAGGTTTTAATTTAATAAAACGTCACTGCTATAATGTTGAAAACGGTGCCCCCGCTGAGATCAATATCAAATGACGTTAATATTGCAACGATATACATCGCGCGCTAGTCTAACCGACCGAACGCTAAGCGCTCGAGATGTAGTCTAAAATTCAAGACATGCTCCCGTGAGCGCAGATAAGGTGACAACAACCGGTCGAAACAAAGCAAGGTTATTTTAAAAATATATATCGCGCGCTTCTTGAAACAGCTGAATGCTAAGCGCTCAAGATTTTAATTTAATAAAACGTCACTGCTATAATGTTGAAAACGGTGCCCCCGCTGAGATCAATATCAAATGACGTTAATATTGCAACGATATACATCGCGCGCTAGTTTAACCGACCGAACGCTAAGCGCTCGAGATGTAGTCTAAAATTCAAGACATGCTCCCGTGCGCGCAGATAAGGTGACAACAACCGGTCGAAACAAAGCCATGTTATTTTAAAGATATATCGCGCGCTTCTTAAAACAGATGAACGCTAAGCGCTCAAGATTTTAATTTAATAAAACGTCCTATTTTCTTCAAATTTCGTTTTTTTTGTTGAATTCAACTTTGGTTGAAAATTAAGTTCTTTGGTGGAAATTTAACTCTTTTATTGGAAATTCGTCTTTTTGGGTTAAAAATGATAGAAAATTCAATCAGTTGGTTAAAAATTAATTTTTTTTTTAGAAAATTAATATTTTTGGTGGGAAAATGCATGCGTTTCGTTAAAAATATTTTGACAGCAAATCCAAATACTGAACTATTTCGTTACATAGTAACTTGTTTGTTGA
>CAKNYM010040971.1:5342-51575 GCA_932195095.1 Andricus curvator
CCCCCCCCCCCCCCCCAACTCCAGTAACAGAATTTTTGGTGGGACTGACGTTACAACTAGACTCTCCACCGTACGACGAATAATCACTTAACTTGGACATGATTTCGGCTCGCAAAACAAATCTCGCGCATAAAGGTGCTAGTTGGGTGTACAATCTAAACATGAATAATACAAACAATAAAGTAGCCTCGGAATGGACTGAAACTTTGATTGACGAAATGCATACACACGGTAAACATAAAGTTCGAGTTTCAGGCGATGAATGGAGACTGGGTGTTTGGAATGCTAGAGGAGTGAATGATCTTAAAGTAAGAGAACTACGAGAAACTATGCATGCTAGGAAACTAGATATCTTATGTGTACCTGAGACGAAGAAAAAGGGTTGCGAAAGTAGAAATATAGAAAATGGGGTGTTGAAAGGCGTTTTTGAAATATGGTCAGGAGTAGGTAGTGAATCAAATCGTAGTCAAGGGGTCGGTTTAATTATGAATGAAAAAGCAAGACAGCATCTCAAAGATCAGGGTTTTGTATCTCCCAGATTGTTGTGGGCTAGAATGAAGGTAGGAATCAGAAGATTATTTATCATAGCGTGCTACGCCCCAGTTGACAGTGAGCCGCGTGAAGTCAAAGACGCCTTCTGGGATACTTTAAATGACACAATAGGTACTTGCGATCAAGGTGAAAGAATAATTCTGCTAGGAGATATGAACGGATGGGTCGGCGTGCAACTCCAGGATAGAGATACAGAAAGCGTGCTAGGTAATTTTGGGGATCCAACAACAAAAAATTATGACGGGCAAAAATTAGTTAGGTTATGCTTAGAAAAGGGCCTGTTTATTACCAATACTTGGTTTCGACATAAAATGATCCACACGTACACCTGGTGTAAAGGAAATAACCGCAGTGTAATTGACTTCGTTATTGCGGATGAAAGACTAAGAGAACTAGTCAAAGATACAAGAGGCATGAGGGGTTCCGAATGCAATACTGATCATTACCTGTAGTCTCTAAAATAAACTTAGAGCGGGGATGGAGAAGAAAGAGAAGAAGAAAAATCGAAACAAACTCGAATAAAGATTGAAAATTTACAGAAACCAGAAGTGCGAATAGAGTTTCAAAATAAGTTCAGCGAACGCATAGATAGGCCAACTTGGGAAGCGCTTATAAGCAATAAAGATATAGAGGGCGCGTGGACTTTGTTACGGGATATCATTGTTAAAACTGCAATTGAAGTGTGTGGTACGGCAGTGGTAGGAAGAAAGTCTAGTGATACGTGGTGGAATGATGAAATTCAAGCAGCCCAGCAAGAAAAGAAAAAAGCGCACAAGAGAATATTAAACATAACAGGTCTTAGCGATGAGGAGAGAAATAGACTCGAAAATGATTACAAAGACAAAAAGAGGAAAGTTAAACGACTAGTCAAGGAGGGTAAAGAAAAAATCAGAACAGAAGAAGAGAACAAAATACAAAACTACTTTGAAGGAATTATGAAACTATTATATAAACAGTTGAAGGAAAGTAAAAGTACAGAGTTTGCCAGCATGAGAAACAGCAAAGGTGAAATGCTATATGATATAGACGAGATAGTAGACGCTTTAAAAGACTCTTTTAAAGAACTATTAGGAGGTGAAGATATAGGACAACAAAACTGCGACATAGTATGTGTCATTGAGGTCAGAGACATAATTAAGAACTTGAAAAACGGTAAGGCTGCTGGTATAGACAGTATTAGCGCTGAAATGCTTAAATACGGTAGGAGAGTACATACCTCACAGGTTGTGCGAATTGATAAATTTATGTATCGAGACGGGGGGAGTCCCAGGCGATTGGAGAAAAGCGATTATCGTACCAATATACAAAAGAAAGGGAGATAAAAGCAACTGCAGTAATTAAAGAGGTATCAGCCTACTAAGTACCGTAAGGAAAATATACTCAAAAATACTTATTCGTAGGTTAATGGAAATCACAGAAGAAAAGATATGGGAAGTCCAAAGTGGATTTATGCCAGGAAGATCATGTACAGATCAGATATTTAGCCTAAGACAGATCACAGAAAAAAGCTTGAGAGTAGGAAAGAAAGTTTTCTGTGCATTTATTGACCTAGAAAAAGCATTTGACAAAGTAAACAGAAATAAACTTTGGGAAGTCCTTAAAGAGTACGGAGTAAATGGAGGGCTCCTACAAGCAATAAAAACAATATATACAGGTAGTAAAGCGAGAGTAAGGGTAAATGGGAAACTGAGTGACTGGTTCGATATTATGCAAGGCGTGAAACAAGGATGCGTTATGTCCTCGTGGCTATTTATCATATTCATGGATAAGTGTCTAAGAACTGCCCTCTTCGATGAAGAAGGTGTAGATCTCGAAACGGTCAAGGTTCGTGGGTTAGCTTTCGCAGATGACAAGATTGTTATGGCAGAATCAATCGAGGACTTGCAAAGAATGTTGAATAAACTTAATACAAGCATTAAGAACATGGACCTCAAAACAATATGCAACATTGTCCTAAATGATGAGAGATTAGAACAAGTTGACAAGTACGTATATCTAGGTAGTCTATTCACTAGCGACGGAAAAATAGACGGGGAGTTAGATAGGCGCATAAATAAGGGTAAGCAGGTTATCGGTAGAGCAGGGTCCATCCTAAACTATAAAAACATATCAAAAAAAGCTAAAATGGCCATACATAATTCTATATTCGTAACGACTGTACTATACGGTAGCGAGACATGGACCTGTCAAGAAAAGGATAGGAGTAAAATTAACGCGATCGGCATGAAACCTCTGCGCATAATATGCGGGAAAACACTGATGGACAAAGTCCGAAACGAGACAATCCTCAAAGAATGTGGTACAGGAGAGACACTAGTTGACATATGGGAAAGAAATCAGTTAAGATGGTTCGGGCACCTTGAAAGAATGAAAGATGAACGACTGACCAAACAAGTGTATAAAGGTAAAGTAAATGGCAGAATGCCCAGAGGTAGACCGCCGAAAGAATGGTTAGAATCTGTAAATGAGACATGAATCCGAAGAGACATAAGAAGCCATAGAAACACAAGAGCTTGCATGAAAAAATGCATGCACGTGAAGGAAGCTAGAGTAGTATGCCAGGACAGAAAAGTGTGGCGACAAATAGTTTGTAAACAGAGTGACAATAGAATGAATGACGCCTGAAACAAAGACCTTGGATACTAATGGGCCCAAGTGGAGAACCATACATAACAATTTTGTGAGGCTCTTCACTTGGGGTCATCGCTAGAGACATTGATCAGCAACCTGGGTCGGAGCAGTGTTGCGGAATAAACGTGTCATTTAAATAAATAACACGAGAATTTCAGATCAATCTAAAATATCTATACCTAACACTTATATACCTATCTACCTCATACCTATATACCTACATACTTGATACCTATATACCCATATACACACTACTATTTTCCAACCGAGCAAGTCACGCCTACCCCGAAAGGGAAATGGCTTAATGGTATAATAATAATATAATAATAATAATTCAACCACTGTATTCACTTTCGTTTCGATCAGCTCAGCGCATAAAAATCTGTAGAAAGCAATGCCTTATTCACTTTTCCCTCGATTAGTTAAACACGGCATTATCGAAAGTTCAGGGGCCGCAAATCTTGTGTCGAATGTGCATTCAACAACGCACTCAACGCTCAGAAACCAGCTGGATGTGAAATTTCGTACCAGGGATTTTGTTCGAAGTGTTAAATTTCAATTCATAATTTTTTTTCTTTTTACACAAATTTATCTGTAGCATCAAAAGTCGTAGGCATATATCGTAAGTATTTGAAATATAAGTTATAAGAGACCATGTTTCGACTTTCGGTTTTACTTTAGCATTTCATCAGGTTCCCATGGATGATAGCAGTCGAGCGATAAAAGAATTTCTGGTATCAGGACGAGGTCTTTTCGAGTAAAAAATAATGTAGTTTGCGTTAAGCGACACGCTAGTGACGTTCCACCGATTGATCGACAAATTAATCGGTCTACAGATTCGTCCCCACTACTTTGGGTATCTGGATGATATAATTATATAGTCTAAGAGTTGGTGACGTTCTTCGTCAAGTCATAATATAAAACGTAGTTAGTAGCAAATATATCTGAGAAGTGGCCCTTCTTTAGACAGCCATAAAGGTCAAATGAGAGAACGGCCACTTCGTGCAAAAGGCTTCGTGGGTGGGGCAGCGGCTGTTTCCTCATCTCAACGCTTGGGCGCACACTTTGGTCAAAATTATGCATTTTCAGACATAATTTTCAAGATATCCGCAGCAGAATTTTGATCTATCGTTTTACCAAAGCTACATGTAAATGCTAGTCTTTATGCCATAACAAATTCAAACGTTATACTATGACTTAAAAATATGTTTATCAATTAATAATTATCAAGTCTGGCGATACGCTAGACGGATACTACTGCTCTGGCGTTTGAATATTACAAACTTGGGATATGAATCCTTAATTCTAGATGAAAATTGACTTTTATAATGATAAGTGAAAATTTTAATATTTTCACGTATCTCAGTTGTCTAAACGCAGGAGATATGGAGTCTTACATTAATAGCTTTTTGAAGCAGGGTCGTTTTCCAGATATATATATATATATATATATATATATATTCAACAGGTTTTATAGGTTTTATACTGTGACTTGGAGAAAAAATTCATCATCTCTTCATCTAATAGTATCGCAAAGCTTCGAGTAGCAATGTGTATTGGATGTAAAGTGTTCTGGACCACATTGATGGCGCTGGGACATAAGTCTCAAAAGGAGCATTTTTTATCGATCAGGGGTATCGCGAGATCTGATATCTGAACATTAAATCGACCCGGAGGACCTCCGTCTCAACCCATTTCCTATGCCTATCTAAGACTTTCAGCTTGCCCACACCACTGATCCAAATGTCAAATAAAGAGGATTGTTCTAACAACTGTATATTTTTCATCTGCTAGGGGGGTGAGTCTAGGTTCACCTGGCGTTGATTTAGAAGTTCTGAAAGGAGATTTTTAGAAAGTAATTTTCCTAAAAAAAACGAGGTTTTGCATTTTCTCTAATTATTAAGAATCCGCGTTGTAGAACCAAATCGTTTTATTTGTATCATTTAAGTCCTTTAGCATGAGTACATATACCGCCAGACGACTCAAATTCACTGGGTATGGGCCTGTGAATATTTTTCTTTTACTAAAGTGGGCCAGGGGCGAGGAAAACTGCAGAAACACTCCTCCCGAGTTCAGCCGGTACTTGGACAGTCAAGTTTGAAGGCAGACATTCGACCCTACCCATCGAATGCATACAATCATCCTTAGCGTCAATTCTACCGCTCGAAATTAGTTAAAACATAGCGAATACACAACCCGGTCATACGACACAGATGGTAACCCATCCGAGTGCTATCCGCGCTCGAAATAGCTTGACATCTGAACTTTACCCGAGCCGAGATTCACCTCGCAGCTAATACCGTCTGCTAAGGTTGCACGGTAATTTCTAACGACAACATTAAGATAATTAATTTTTCATAATTTGAATAATCTTTGATACGTACTGAGCAATTATATAAAAGTCGTCCATAATGGGTAGCTGTTGAGGTGTATATCCTGAATTAATCTCTGCTAAAGATTCAACTCGTGTAGACTCGCTTAACCTCTGTCTTAGAGCATCATTTTGTTCTTGGATTCTTTTCAGTCTATTTGTATCTTCATCAATTGTAAGTAAAGTTGGTAGTGGCATACACTAAGAAAAACATATTTTTGTGACGTTTTATGAAGCTTTCCTCAAGTGCGGAATTGATTTATCAGGCTGTTGCTAGATGATTTTAATGAGCCGTATATATAGGGTGTCCCGCGATTTATCCTTATCCGTGTAGGGGCGGGTAGAACAGAAAAAAAACAAGTCGAAAAGTCCCATGAACTTTTTGGGTCCGATACATATTTTGCATGTTGGTGAACCGCTTTTGTGACATTGCGCGTGCATCTAGAATAGCAATCGTCAGCACCACTTCCCCTCTAGCGCCAAGTTCACGTCGTTCGAGGTGCACAAAAAGGGGAATATGAGCTCGCTCAACAAGTTCAAACTTTTACCAATTTATGAATAAAATTAATATAATGAAATGAATTGCACTTTCAGCAATTTGTATCCAACTGTGCACGTGTCCAGATGGCATTTGTACAACTGTACACGTGCACAGTTGTGCGAAAAGTCTTACTTAGGAAAATCGATAAATTTTTGCAATCCTCAAAGTGGTTTATCCTAATTACTTTTTTATCAACTTAATGCCCTCAAAGATGATGTTCGAACATCCCCACAAAACTAACTCAACAGAGACATGTATCTGAATTTGCCTCCAGGTGTATTAGGGATATTTTTACATCACATACTTACGAAAATTTAATAATTTCCATAATGGTCAAAGTCCTTATGATTTTCTATGAACTTAATAACATGAGATGTGACATTCCAGCACCTCCTCCTCCCCATTCATCAAAGACCACTCCTGCATCAGTGAGGCCAATATAAATTTTCCTAGAAAAATTCTAGGATTTCTTGCCATATCTTACACAATCATCAAATTCATTAACCCCAATGTTTTTCAAAAAACTACATGAGCCAGGGGATGATGTTCAACATCCCTCCCCCCAAACGACCCCTGCAGTGAGTTCGATCTAAATTTTCCAATAGAAATGCTAGGATTTCTTGCCATATTTTACACAATCCTGAAATTAATTAGCCCCACTCATTTTTTAAATAGTTCAGTCAGCCAGGGGATGATGTTATCACATCCCCAGGAAACCACCACTAGCGAGATACATGCCTGCAATTGCCTCCAGGTGTATGATGGATGTTTTTAAATCACATTCTTGCGGTAATCTGAAAATTTCCATAATGGTCAAAGTCCTTATGATTTTTTTATAAGTTCTGTAGACTGAAGGCTGATATTAATACCTCCCCCCCCCCAACCCCCATTCACAGTGAGTTTGATTTACATTTTCCTAGAAAAATGCTAGGATTGCTTGCCATATTTGACACAATCATCAAATTGATTAGCCCCAATGATATTTCAAAAAACTAAATGAGCTAGGGGATGATGTTGCAACATCCTCCCCCAAGCCACCCCTGCAGTAAGTTCGATCTAAATTTTCCCATAGAAATGCTATGATTTCTGCCATACTTTACACAATCATGAAATTGATTAGCCCCACTGATTTTTTGAATAGTTCAGTCAGCCAGGGGATGACGTTCCAACACCCGGGGGGGCGTCATCCCCTGGCTATTGATTTGGGGGGGGGGACAAATCATCCTTGCAGTGAGGATGATGTAAATTTTCCTAGATAAATGCTACGATTTATTCTCATATTTTATGCAATTAGAAAATTGCTCAGCCTTACTGATTTTAAAAATAGATCCAGAAACTGCCGATTAATTGTTTTACTGTAGTTAAAAACCATGAGACATATTTCCCCTAATGTAGCCTGGACGACGCGGTTGGAAATACCTGAAGGCTTATTAAAGTCCAGTTTGCGTTTGCTTGATCCGGAAACTACTGTATAATTAATTTTTACTAGGAATCTGTATTATCATCGGAGATGGTAACGATCGATTAGAAGAGAAATCCTTTCACACCCACTGTGAAAATGGAAATCTACAATATGGATCGAAGTTATGTCCTCTAATACAGAAAATTTTTAACGTCATCTCAGACGGAGCGAAAAGAGAAGATCTTTTTCTGAATTATTTTAATTTAAAAAACGTATAATTAATAAAATAATAAAACTGCGGATATGAGCGCACGAAGAACGTCTAGGATAATTATATTTCTCGTAAATAATTAAATACATTTACAAAATATATGAAATAACAATAATATTAATTTATTCTAAGAAACTGAAGATACATTTTGTGTATTCTGCCAATATTCTTAAATATACTCTTCCGCACAATGCCCTGGAATTACGCTCATATTCTTCTTTTTTTCTGTTTTGAATCAGGCTTGTAAACGAAACGTTTGTATTCTTCTGTAAAATATTGTATTTTTTACTTAGAATAAACTACAAATTACATTAATTCGAATAAGGAAAAATCGACCAAAGCTAACTATACTTTGTCGGGGCATTTTTACTGTTCCATAAAGGCCAGTGGGATTTGCCAAAATTTAAAGCAACTCAGCAGAAATTATTCGTTAGAGATTCCTCAAAAAATTCTAATAATCTCCCACAAGCTAAGCTTCAATCGCGAAACGTGAATCTCATTTTTCCGGAATGATGATTTAAAGAGCCTACTGTCAAATCAGGTAAAATAATAAAATTGCACTCAAAATTTAAAATAATTCAGGAGTTGATTTTTAAAGTTAAAGGTTGGAGCCCAAAAATCGGAGTAGGTATTTTTGAAGAGCCCAAAATAGCCCAAAAATACGCTGGAATTACATTTGTAAAAAATTCAAATTTTTTGAAGGGGCTTATTTTTGGAACTTGAGGGTTGTTTTGGGGCAATATTTTTGGGGATTTCAAGAGCCCAAAAGAAGCCCGAAATTCTGTTGGAATTGAATTTTTATTATTTTGTGATTTCAGGAAGTGGAGGTGCTAGGTTAATTTAAGCTAGCACCTTCACAAGAAAATTGATGTGATCTAAAAATATCCCTAATACACCTGGAGGCAAATTTAGACACATGTCTCCGTTGGGGTGGTTTCCTGGGGATGTGGTGCTGGCAATGGCGAGTCTCCATGCACGCACACTATCACCAAAGCGGCTCACCTACATACAATTTCAAAGCTCTGTACGTCCCAAAATACGTATCAGACCCAAAAAGTTTATGGGACTTTTCGACTTATTTTTTTTCCTACCCGCCCCTACAAGGATAAGGTTAACTCGCGGGATACCCTATACATATTATATATATATATATATATATATATATATATATATATATGCGTGCGTGCGCGCGTGTGTGTGTGTTGTGTGTGTGTCGTGGGCAAAGCCCGGAGTGCGGGCAAATCTAGGATGGACCGGTCATTCCGCAGATTGCCCGAGCGGTATCGGACAATGTACGTCAATCAGCGAAGTGCCCCTATCGCTATGGGCAATGTACGAAATGCCAAAACTATTTTTTATTTTTATGTATTTTACTCATCCTGATGCCCAGGCGGAAATATATATATATATATAGTTGTAAAAATTAGGTATAATTTTCATGCACTTTATATAAATAATATTTAAAATGAATGAAAATTATATATAATAATTAATAATTTAAAAAATTAATAAATTTCATGGGTACCCTTAGCACATTAAACAAAGAATGTTTTAAATATTATTTCAAAATGTAAACATTATTATTAATTTTTTCACCCTTATCTTACAATATTAATTCATGTATCAAAAATTATAAATATATACTCATACAAATCATTCAAATTCAAAGAACAAATATTGCGTTACAGTTATAAATTACTTATTGCAGCAGGGATTAGAGCCATGACATTTTGAATTACATTGCAATTTGTTTGTTTTTTACATTTACAAGCATTATTCATACATTTCTTCGTACAATTACACTTTACGAATCCTTGAAGACCGAAAAATGACTCTTCACCATTTAATTGTCGTAGAGATACGCTTTTGTTAGGAACTTCATTAAGTCTTATAAACTTCTCTTCACAAACAGCAAATTGATTCCGAGAATATAATGATCTAATTATAACATTATGAATGCCTACTGTATAAAAACCGTCTTTGGATACCTCCATAATAATTCCAATTAAGTTTCGCGAGTACCCCTTGCTCCTATCCACGCTGGGAATAGGTATTTTAACCGAAGTTCCGACTTCGATTTGGCAATACTTTTTGTTAGAGGCTTGCTTCATTTCCTCTGCTTGTGCTGTTAGCCTTCCACTGCCAAAACTACACATAACATGAACGCCTCTTTGGCAGTGAAAATATTTCTGTGTATCTGGAGTTTCGTTATCACCAACGCAACATACTGGTTCCGAAGATTCGCAAGGGAAATCGTAAACGTCCTCTTGTTGTAGAACATTTCGCTCCTCTATAGAAATCGAATCATCAACCTTTTGAAATTTGGTTGGTGTGACGTCGTTGTCTTCATCCAGTACCTGCGCATTGTCTTCGAAATTGTCAAACTTTGGATCCAAAATTGTCTCCAAATCTTCTGGAATCGATTGGATGCCAATATGTGCTTTCCTTCCTATAAAGTCTTCTTACCATATATTTATATATTTTCATCTTGCATAGTTTAACAAATATTTTTCATTTTTTTTTTAATATTGTATTAAAAAGCAGACACTTTCAAATGAAAAAGAATTACATTTTCAATGTCAACTTCTAAACTCTTCTCATTTTGGAGGCTTGAATTTAATGATTTATGTTCTTCATTTTCATGGTTTTGATTTATCCTAGAGGCATTTAATTCAAAAAATTAGTATTTTAAATCTTTTAATCTGGAAAGTGTGCAATTACGAAATCTTTCAATTTGATATCCTATGATTTTGAAGAATTTAAATTTATATATGAAATTATATTTTTGCAACACCCACCTCTAAAATTGACGTTTTTATGCTTCTAAATTGAGCCTAAAGGACCTTATTTGAGCAGACTGTATGCGAATAATTTTCGCGCATGCGCAGTTTGAAGATGGCTTACTTTAGGCACTGGTGAAAAAGTTGCGCATGCGCACTTTCGATATGAGGTACTTTAGACACTGGCATAGGTAACTTTAAACACTGGTGTTGGTATCTTCTTGAAATAAATTTAGATTTAACTTGAACAAATGTTTTAATGATTGAAGTTTTGTTTTTAGGGTTTCGTAGCCCCCCCCCCCCCCCGGAAAAGAGCCTAAGCGCCAAAAATTTTTTTAAATAATTATTTTTACAAAAAATTTGGTTTACATCATTTTTTTGTTTCCAAATTTTTTTTTCAACATTTTTTTTCAAAACATTTTTTTGTTTCCAATTTTTTTTTTTTCAAAAATTTTTTTCAACAAATTTTTTCTCACAAAACTTTTTTTTTCAGAACATTTTTTTTTAACATTTAAGAAAAAAAATTTTTTGAAAAATTTTTTTTTTTCAGTTTTTTTTCAAAAAAATTTATTTAGTTCACTCTATGCAATATAAAATTAGTATTTTTCGTTACCTCCTCCTGACAACTTTTTCGGACGGGCGTTGCAAAAAATAGCGTGTGATATACGTGCGCATAGGTGATTGGTAACTCGTGTGATTGCATCATTCGCCTGCGGCTCGAAGCACGAGTCGGTGGCACAAATAACTATTTTTTTATTATGATAATAAAATAGCTGAAGTAATAATTTTGCACTTAAATTTAGTTATTTGAATATTTGTGTGTTTTAATCAACTTAAGGCAATATTCGTTATTTTCATTTCATTTATGGAAATTCTTCAATTTAAAAATAATATGGAATTGTGAAGAATCTTTCTTGCTTTCTTAAAGCATAAAAGACGCATGTATACAATTAACTACATTTAAGTACAAAATTATGATTCAACTATTTTTTTATTATTTACTCTTACGTTTCTCTTATAAAATTGGTTACACTAATCAACGGGTCTTTTCTTGCCCATTTCATAAATCAAGTTAAAATTTAAATAGTTTTGAACTTGACTGTATACCTAGAACATCCTCAAGAAGATAAATCATAGAAAACCTTATGCGAATTAAGTAACATTTGTACTTTTTGAATACTCATGCGCGGGTAAATGAAAACTTTCACATGATCTAATAGATTATTGAAAATATTATACATATTTCATGTGAGTGCTCTTCGCTAGAAATTAGTATTTTTATGAAAGAATTTTAATATGAAATCAGAATGTTTCGAAGAAGACTTAAATTTTCTAAAATCATTAAATAATTAATAGATCATTTTCCAAAGAAATAATTAAAGCTAACTTTGAGAGTAACTCATAAAGTTTCGAAGAGGACATCAAATTACTAAAAATTGTAGGTTGCATACATCTTTATTCACCGGAAATTAGCATTTTTAAACAAAAATCATAGTATATGTGATATTCAATCCAAAATATTAAAATAATAATTTAAAAAGCGGATATTGAGTTATTCAAAAAATTTTTATTTCGTCATAATTGAAATCAATTATTTAAAAAGCATTAGAAGTTTCAAATAAAAAGATCCTTATGGAAGTAAGGACATTGCAATTCAGAAAATGAAGTCTTTAATTTTTTTCGAATAATGTTCCCCTTCCCTTATTAATTTAATACGTCTTTTTTTTCACATTCATAACATTTTTTATGAAATTTCTCATATGAAGGTACCCCGAAATTTACGATTCATATTTTAAGTGTATGTTTTTTGTAACACAAGAAAAAGATGCAAAAACTTTAAATGTGAGTTCAACAAACTATTGCTTTTTATAGCTCGTACGCAATTTTGGATTCTTTTTAAAGTTTCCGACAAAACATACATTTGAATTATGTTTCCTAACATTTGGGGTACCCTTTATAAAATTTTTATTCGTATAGGAAAATTAATATACATATGAAATAAATTTAATATACAGTCACGTTATTTTTAATATAATAAGATTTTTTTCACTTATCTGAAAATTAATATACACATGTATTGAATTTAATATACAAATGTATAGCTTTTCATATTTTAATGTGTATTAAATTTCAACTACCGCTTACGCAAATGACTTCAGATACATTTGTATTAAATTTAATACATATTTTTTAACAGTGTTTTTCATGCCTAAAACTAGTTATTCTTCATTATTTATATTATTCGAAGTACTTACCAAACATAGCTTCGAATGGGTTTTTTTTCACTCCATTTTTTCAAGTTGTTTTCATCCATACATGCAACAAGCATATTCTCCACATCCTGATTGGCTCTTTCAATATTGCCTTGACTCTGCGAATGTTTAGGTTTTCCGTGAACTATTGATACATCCGGCCACATTTCTTTTAATGACTCAATGATACGGTTAGAAAAGTCTCGCCCATTGTCAGCTTGAAGGACAGAAGGAGTTTCTAACGTACATGATATGTCGAGTAAAGAATACGCCACTTCTTGAGCCGTTTTTGTCTTCAAGGGGCGAAGCACCACGAACTTTGTCAAATGATCTTGATAGTTGAGAATGAATTTGTAATCCCCGTCTTTGCAAGTCTGCATGTCAATTAGATCAACCTGCGCTCTTGCGTTGATCTCTTTAAAAAGCAAAGGCTTTATAACCACGCCTTCTTTAGGATGATTTCGCTTTTTTTGCATATATAACACACAGTTTAAGGAAAGTCAAAATAACTGCTCTGGTAACATTCGCGTATTTAACAGATAGCGCTTTCTTTAATCTATTTCGACCACCATGACAGCACTTAACACGCGCAGCATTAATAATGTCAAAAAGTTCATCGTTCGTCACATAGTATTTAATGTCAGTTTTCGCTACACTCATTGGCAAAATCAGTTTTTTTAACTCCTCCAATACACATAACATCGTATCGACGGAGGCGTCTGTAATCCCTTGAAGATTTTTTCGTTTTCACTTTAGCTTCTTCTACTTCCTTGATTATTTCATGGTATTTTGAAATAGAATTTATAAGAATCATGTTGTCCGATTTACTTTAAATTAAATTTCTTATTTTTTCGTTGAACTTGTCACTCATATCACTATTCACCTCATTATTGCTAAACAATTTAGTAACTTGGTCTAAATTATAGAGCACTAGCAATGTTTCCACTCGAAGTTTGTAAGTTGGCTGCTGAACTCAAACTGATGGAAAATGCAATATGCAGGAGAACTGTTTATGTTCAATACCCAGTCGGAAACTTCCAAGACTCACTACCAGTCCAATTTGGGATCAAGCCGGATGCTCGACCAATATTGGTCAAGAATTAAACCAATGGTACATTTTTCACTAGGTAATTGTCTAGACAGACCTGGCAAAGACATCAAGACTTAAGTCTAAATTTATGTATTTGAATTTTCACATTTCCCAGTGTTCCAAATGCTCACTTTAATTATGTTTTACAACCGGTACCATATAGGGCTGTATCCCAGCATTCATTGTTTGGCGATATCCAGACTAGTCTAGACTAGATGATCCCTAAGTAATATATTATTATCTGTTATGAAGAAGTAGATAAGCTCAGGTATATGCTCCTTCCCTACTAATATGTATTTAATTTTTATTTGTACATACTAATCAGGCGGAAAAATTAGACATAATTCATACATGGAGGGAAATATTAGTTATTATATATAGTTTCAAAATGTAATGGCTCTAATCCCTGCTGCAATAAGTAACTTAAGACTGCAACATGGTATTTTTTATTTGGATTTGAATTATTTGTATGTGTATATTTTATAAAGTTTGATACATGATTTACTATTGTGACATAAGGGTGAATAATTTAATAAAGTTTACATTTTGGAATAAAAATTAAAACTCTTTATAATTAATTGTAATAATAATATTTCAGCAAGATACTTTTCTTTGATAATCTTCTGCCAACATTTTTCATTTAATCTGGGTTCGCATGAAATTGATTAATTATTTTTTAAATTATTAATTATTGTATATAATTTTCATGTATTTGAAACATTATTTGTAAAAAGCGAATGAAAATTATACCTAATTTTTTTCCACTATGTATAATTTTTCCGCCCGGGTATATACTATAATAGATCTATAATAGATCGAATCTTATTAGGAAAGTTAAATAGGCATCAGGATTAGTAAAATACATAAAAATCAAAAATAGTTTTGGCATTTCGTACATTGCCCATAGCGACTGGGGCACTCCGCAGATTGACCAAGGACGCCTCCGTCAAAGCCCGAAGTAAAGAAGTGTTTCCTACAATTGCCCGACACCGCTCGGGCAATCTGCGGAATGACCGGTCCATCCTTGGTTAGCCCGCACTCTGGGCTTTGTCCACAACATATACACTGGAACCGCGTTTATATCCGCCGTCGTAGAATGTAAAAATTCATTATATCCTCCCGGGAGGGGATCCCGCAACTGCCCCTCAGCGGAGGGGAAATTACCGCGCTGCGGCTGGAAAAGGACAGAGAAACAACGCCTGATTGGTACGGTTAGTTACGTGGTACTGCGAGGTGGTGGATCCTAAGCGAATATAAATGAGAGCTATATCAAGGATATAAGCGTGGGATGATAGAAGTGAGAGCGGATATGTTCGCGGTTCCAGTGTATATATATACAAACTTAAATATATACATAAAGTGAGAATAAACACTTCCGTAGGAAGCACAACTATCAATTCAGTGGCGCCTCTGCGGCCTCCACCACCTCACGCTCACGCATACGCGACGCACTAAGGCGCAACTCGTTGAGCGACATGTCGATTGTCGAAAGGAAACGGTCCAAACACAGTCCGTGAATTTAAGAAACGCGAAGGATTTAATTTTTAGGAAGGTATGAGACGGCCGCCGGGTCCTACGTATGTGGCCTCTAGAGACAATATCGGCTTTCGGTGTGTAATAGTGTAGTCGCGTTTTAAGGGGATCCAGTTAAATCAAATCTCACAGTGATAACACAATTGCTGAAGAGGAAAGTGCAAATTGTGTCAAAATCATCTAAAAATGTTTGCACAATTTTTACAGTTTGCAGGTTATGTTGTTATTTTCTTCCCGATCATCCGATCTTTTCTCTGCAAAATCTTCATGTTTTATAGTTTTTCATATACGTATCAAATTTTTATTTTTTTGTTGCTAAGATGATATTCCTTCTTTTACAGTAATTTAAGTTCAAAGGGCCCACTTTCAATGGGAATATCGCCCAAAATTCTTGGAAATTATTTACAAAATATTACAAATAAAAATCTGTATTCAGGGGTGATTCTACTATCTCGCCAAAAAAAGGTGATTTTCAAGAATTTTGTTCTGAACAACTACTTTATTTAATTAAATAAAATTCTCAGCGTTTATTTTTGCTGTCTCAAAGTTTACAGTAACCATTTTTCACATAAAATTATTATTTAGTTTAGGTATTATTTAACAATATACAAAGTGTCTAAAAAAAGAGGCATGCCCACTGCGCGCACGATATCTCCAGTCAGCATCATCTGAAACAAATAAATCAGAAATTTTCTTTATAAGTGTGGCCATAGCTCTGAAGTAACGAAGCGGATTATTTTTAAGTTGCAAAATAATAAAATGGCGGTAGTTTAAAAAAAAAATTCCAAAAATCGTGTTTTTTTGGCCTTTTTTTATTAATGTAACTATGACAAAATTAAAAATTGAAAGAACCGTTTCGTCACTTTGTAGATATTTATGTTTAGAATAAACGCAGAAAATTTGAAAATAATCGTTTGAAAACTTGTTGAGAAATCGTGTGCGGAATGCGCAAAAACGTTTTTTCGAGGAAAACGCGTTTAAAGTTTTCGGAACATAAAAATTGTAAGAAAAAGTTACTTACACTTAATCAGCGATCCCTGCTCCATATAATATTCCTTCTGCTTGTTCAAATGCATCCTCCTGAGCACTTTTCTTCACATATACACATTTAATAATAAAAAGCAATAATTCCGGATATGTATCGAAAACAATTGCCACCGCTGAAACATAAGCAGCCGCGTTCGGATGCTCTAATCAAGCGCTCAGCTCTCTACGCGCTTTTGCTCCAAGCTCTCAAAAGTATAGAAAGACTCCAAATTTCTGTGTGAAATTGTGATATATTTCTGAATATATAACCTGTCGAAAAATGCAAAAAAAATCGATTTTTCAAAAGTGAGATAGTTTTTGAAAATTCAGGTAATTTTTATTGAAAAAATGTTTGTTTTGTTTTATGCATGTCAAGCAAGGGGCTGTGTATAAATTACGTAAACTTTGATTCTGAAATTTTGAACCACGTACCCCCTTTGTCAGGGTGCATAAGTTTTAACCACCCCCGCCCCCATTTTACATCATTTTTGCCGACTAAATTTTTTTTGTGAATTTAGCGGTTATCCAAAAATTACGTGAGAGGATTTGGGGTAAGAGAGGATTTGGTAAAATCTTACTGCAAAGAAAAGATTTTCATTTAAATAAAAACAGTTGAACCGAATCAAAAATTCGAATTTTCAACAAAATAGTTCAATCCTCAAGTAAAATAGATTCATTTTCAACCAAAATGTTGCATTTTTTAACAAAAAAGATTAATTTTCTGCCAAAATAGACGAGTTTCCAACGCAAAAACATGCATTTTAAACTAAGAAAGAACGAATTTCTACAAACCAGTTAAATTTTCATCTAATTACATAAATTTCTAACCATTCAGTTGAATTTTCAACCAAGAAGATTATTTTTCTAACAAAAAAGACGACTATTCCAAAAATTACAGAAGATTTGAAGATTTGAAGGACTTCCGTTTCCCGCGTGAAAGTGTGTGATAGCGGTGAAAGTTTGATGCTGAGTTTTTCTGATAATTGTGGTGAAATTTGAGGTGAGTGGATTGTGGATGTGTATAGAGGGGTTCGTTTGTGAGGGATTGATTGAGAGATTGAAAGATTGACAAGGGGTGAGGATATTTTTGGGGATAAAGACAGATTTGTCTGCAAGTTGAGGTTAGGTGGGTTTGAGGTTTGTGACAGGGTGGGAGGACCAGGTTGGTCGTAGCAGGGCAGGGTAGAGAAGGACAAAGGCAAGGCAGGTAGACGCGACGATAGAGACAGAGAACGATAGAAGGCGGGAGAGTTTGAATTGGATTCATGGCTAGCGGAGCGAGTGCCAGCAAGGAAAGCAGGGATTTAGACCAGGACGTTTTCAGTACACCGATAGGGGAGAACAAAGAAAGGAGGGCAAGGGGGAATTATAGGAAAACAGTAGAAAAGGATAGATTGAGGGCTAAGAGCGTGGGATCGATTGAGGCATTTATCAAAAGGAAGAGAGGGGAGAGGGGAAGCAGTGAGGACAAGGAAGATATAGAGTCAAGCTTGAAAAATCAAAAAATGTATGAATCGCCGCCGAAAAAAAACATAGTTTTGTAGAGAAGGATGAGAAAAATAAGGCGACAGATAGAGACAGAGCTGAGGCTAAAGATCCGTTGGAAAAGCAAAGATTGAAAGAAACGCGCGAAATGATGATAGAAGTAATGGGGATGTATGAAGGAAAGCAGGAGAAAAGGGTAGAGGAAATGAGGAAAGAAATTAGGCAGGAAATGGCCGAACTTAGGAAAGAAATGAGGAAATGGGAAGAAGTCAGGGAAAAGCTAGAGAAAAGGATGCAGACGTTGGAGCAAAGACTAGAAAAGAAGGAAGAGCCTAATAAAAAGGTAGGTGAGTTGGAAGACAGAATAAAAAAAATAGAAATCTCAAACCGTGAGTCTAGAGGTGGGGAGAGTGGGAATAACGAGAAGAAAGGGTTGAGAAAGATAGAACAAAGACTAGAAAAGAAAGAGAGAGAAGAAATAAAAAGAAACATAGTGATAAAGGGTCTAAGATTAGAGGGAAAGGAGGTAATGGAAGGAGTGGAAGAAGTACTAAAAAGGATTGATGCTAAGGTAGAGATAGAGGAAGTGCGAAGTGTAGGAAGAGTAGAGCGAAGAGGGGAAAGAATGGTACTAGTGAAACTGAAGAAATGGGAACATAAGAGGGAAGTGATGAAAAAGAAGGTGTTATATGGAAGCTCGGAGAGAATAGAGGATGATTTGACATGGGTAGAAAGAAACATGCAGTATAAGTTAAGGAAAAAAGCGGAAGAGGAAAGAAAAAAGGGAAGAAGAACATGGGTTAAGTATGGGAGAATACAGATAGAAGGTGTATGGTGGAATTGGGACGAGAACAAGGAACAGATAGTAAATAATGAGGTTTCGGGAAACTAGGAGAGAAAGGAACGGGAGATAAAGAAATAAGAAATAGTAGGAAACAAAAAGAGACGAGAAACAAAAGTAGGGAAGATTGGATGATATGCTACTGGAATATAGCAGGCTTAGAAAGAAAGGATAGGGAGTTTATGAAAAATTTAACACAATGGGATTTAGTAGTAATGATGGAGACGTGGCTTGATGAAAAGGGATGGGAAAGAGTAAGGGGAAGATTACCAAAAGGTTACAAATGGCAGGTTCAAAATGCAAAGAGGAAGAATAAAAAAGGCAGGGCAATGGGAGGAATGGTGATGGGAGTAAGGAACGAATGTATAACAGAGAAGGATAAAAAAGAGTTGATAGGACATAAAGAAGGATTAATAGTAGAAGAGATAAATATGGGAGGAGAGAGGTGGAAGATAGTGGGGGTTTATGTGAACGGTGATATGCAGGAAAAATCAGAGGAGATGAGGGAATTGATGGAAGGAAATAAGCAAGACAGTAGGCTTATAATAGGAGGAGACTTTAATGCAAGGGAATGAGGTGGAGAGCGACGAAGAAAATTCAAGGACAAGATACTGAATCGGGAGGGAAAGAAGTTGTTAAAGAGCCTAGGGGAGATGGGATGGTTTATCCTAAACGGAAGTATAGAGGGGGATGAGGAAGGGGAACATACACGTTCAGGAGAAAAGAGGGGAACGGTAATTGATTATGTGGTAGTGGACGACGAGGTAAGAGAGAAGGTTAAGAAACTAGAGGTAGGGAATTATGTACATTCGGATCACTTTCCTTTAATAGTGACAGTAGAGGGAGAAATGAGTAATATCAATAAGGCTAAAAAGGAGGCAAAGGTAAAAAGAGCAGGAAGAAGGGATTGGTCAATGGAAGATAAAGAGCAGTATAAAGAAAAAGTCAGGAATATCAATATGGGGGAAGGAAATGTAAACGAGGAAATGGAAATAATTATATGAATTATGGGATGAGAATTGTAAACAGAAGAAGGAAGTGAAAAGGGAATTAATAAAATGGAGAAAAGGGACAAGTAGTGGAGAAGAACATAGGAGAAAAAAGAAGGAGTATACTGAGTTGTGTGATCAAAAAAAAGAGGAGGAAAATAAAAGGTTTGAAGAAGAAGCGGAGAAGGCTAGGACGGAAGAAGAGGTTTTGAAGGTGGTAAATAGAGAGAGAGGAAGAAGGAAAAGAGTAAACCAGGATATTGAGATGGTAGAATGGAAAAAATATTTTATGGAATTACTAGGAGGGGTAGAGAGGAAAGTTAGGAAAGGAGGAAAAGATGGTAGGGAAACAGATGAGGAGGAGGACATTACAAGGGAAGAAATAGACAAGGTATTAGGCATGATGAAAGATGGAAAGGCATCTGGTATAGATGAGATTCCAAATGAAGTATGGAATAGGGGGGGACAGAATTAAAGGAATGGGCCTGGATAATGTGCAATAGAGTATGGAGAGGAGAGGGGTGGCGAGAGTTATGGAAAAAAGGAGTAGTGATACCAATAGTGAAGAAAGACAAAGGGAAGGAGGTTAAAGTTTATAGGGGAGTGACACTAATGCCAACACTGTATAAAGTATATGTGACTGTTTTATCGGAGAGGTTAAAAAAAGAAGTTGTGGAGAAAAAGATAGAGTCACTGAATCAGACAGGGTTTAGAAAAGGGATGGGAGCATGGAATATATATATATGTTCTGAACTATTTAGTAAATAAGAGGATTAAAAGGAAGAAGGGGGCAATGGTAGCAATATTCGTGGACTTAAGGCGGCGTTTGACTCATTAGACCGAGGCGAGATAGAAAAAGTTGTGGTGAAAAAGGGGATACGAGAGGGATTGATAAAGAGAGTATCGGAAATTTTTAGGAAGAAAAAAAGCAAGGTAAAGGTAGGAGAGCAAGTAGGAGATAGTTTCTGGTTGGTGAGAGGAGTAAGGCAAGGATGTCCTCTGAGCCCACGTTTATTCAATATATTAATATCAGACTTGGAAGAAAAAATGAAGAGAAAAGGGTGGGGAGGAGTTAGGATAGGGAACGAAAAGATATATACACTGACATACGCAGACGATATAGTGTTGATGACAGAGGATGAAGAAGGGATGGCGGGCTTAATTACAGGATTAGAGAAATACTTAGATGGAAAAAAGTTGAATTTAAATGTAGAAAAGACAAAGATAATGAGGTTTAGAAAAGGAGGCGGAAGAAAGAAAGAATGGACGGGGAGATGGAAGGGAATAAAATTAGAAGAAGTAAAAGAGTTTAAGTATTTGGGATATAACTTGCAAGCAAATGGAGATCATAGAGCTCATATAAGAGAAAGGATAAAAAAGGCATCAGGGGTAATGAAACAGATATGGGGAATAGGAAAAAGAAGGTTTAAAAAAATTTGGAGAAGGAGAATCTGGTTATTTGATACGCTGGTATGGCCGGTATTAGGTTATGGAGCAAAGATATGGGGATGGAAAGAAAGGAAAGAGATTGAGAGTTTACAAGCAAATGATAAAGAATGAAAGAATGGATGCAAAAAAATGGCACAATGGAGTTACAAGAGAAGTGAAAGAAAAAGGAAACGGAAGTCGCTTAAATTAGAAGCGTAAAGATTTGTAAGTAATGGTTATGTAATAGCATAAGTAAATTAAGTTGCGTTGCGTTATCGCTCTCTCTCTCTCTCTCTCTCTCGCTTGCACTCTCGCTTTCGATCACGCACTCGCTCGTTCGCTAACACGTCCCAAATTGCGAAATCGTCAAAAAATAGAAATAAGGATATAGATATAAGATTTTCTGTAAATAGGTGTAAATAACTGTAAATAGTAAGGATAAGATTTTATAAAACATGTAGAAGGAAGTGTTGTAAGAAATGGAAGTCATGTAAACCCTTAGGGGACACATTATAAATAAAGAAGAAAAGCCGATTTGAATAAAAAGAGACGCATTCTCAACAAACAGGTTTATTCCTCAACTAAAACAGATTAGTTTTCAACCAAAATGCTACATTTTTAACGAAAAAGAATAAATTTATGCCAAAAAAGACGAATTATCCACACAGTACATACATTTTCAAGGAAGTATTTAAATTTTGAAACAAGAGGATTAACAGTCCCCAAAAGAAACGAATCTTCAACTAAAAAAAAAATCAATTTTCTATCTACTGTGATACTTCACTTTCATTGGGGGGTGTTCGTAACACATACATTTAATATGATTCAAATGAATCTAAATTTATTGTATGAGAATTAAAATTGTAAATACAAAGTTCAACGTTTACCTATTTTATATTTGCTTATGTAACATTAAAATTGATTTTTAATGACTAAGTTTTTGTGTTATAATTTATTTGTTCTACAGCTATTGGAATTTTTGGAAAAATGTTATCTTACCAATAGATATAATGCAAATAAAACTCACAATTAAGTTCTAAATTTCAACACCTTCAGTTAAAACATTTACACACCGATCACAACGTAAATTATTACTATATCTGACGATCATTCACTCATACACTATTTCTCTTTCTCTTTTAAAACATACCATTTAGCGCTAATCTTGCGATGAAATAAGTTTATCGTTTATCGTCGATCCTCTCCTTGTAGTTTTTGAAATCTCCTTCCTTGAATTGTCCTTCGTTTTTAGCATTGAAAGAAATCCTTTTATTTGTAGTTTTCGGGCTGGCCAGCTTTTTCTATCCTTGTTCTTATCACACACAGGTGTCGTAAATTTGCGTCCAATATCAAAACGAGGTACATTCCAGAACTATGCATAATCCACTAAAAATCCAGGTCCACAAAAGAGCCAGTCTACTGAAACAAACTGGCTCTCATTTCAAATAGTTTATCACTATTCGTTGACGTAACTTATTCCGCGTTTTTCGACGCTTCTGATTCACCTTCTTCGTAGTTCAATTATATTTGCCTCACTTGTACTTCATTGCCACATTTCTTAATTACGAAATTTCTTTTCGATTTGCCGTCGGTAACTCGACTACTACACTACACTTGTATAGCTAAATTTTCAACCAACAATTTTTCAACGAAATAGTTAACTTATCCACCGAAGAAATTAATTTTTAACCAAAAGGATGAATCATCAAATTACAAAAATAAATTTTCAACAAAGTAGTTCATCTTTCGACTAAATATTTGAATTTTCTACCAAATTTCTTAACTATTGTTTCTAGTGATTCCCAGAAATTATAGCTTGTTTGTACAGTGCGAACTCCAGACATGCTATACATAACGCTACTTTTTTTACATTTCAACCAATTTTAATAAAAATTACGTAAATATCGAGAGGATAACAACTCGTTAAGTCAGGTGTACACCTTCGCAGAAGTACTCGCATGAAGTCACTTGAATTCACATGAATTCACTGAAATCACTTGAAGTCAGTGTACAGTCCATCAGTCGAGTAGCGAACCACTCGGCAAATATTAAAAAATGTCGTTTTTCCTTATTTTCAACCAATTTTATCTCCAATCAAAGTAATATTTTTTAATTTTTATTTTTATTTACATTTAATACTGAAAAGTGAACTTCAAAAAAATTTCTATCATTTTTATATTCATAAGAAAAATTTTTTAAATGTCATTAGAGTGTTTTATTTATACAGTAAGAAAAAACATTACTAGAGTCAAAGAAATATATAGTACTGAATACGCCTAGTCAAATAATTTTTGGATCAAGGAAAATTTTTCTTTTTTCAAGAAATAATGTTTCTTGAATGAAAACATAATTCTTGATATAAAATTATTTTCTCTCGATCAAAAATTTGTTTTCATTTGCCGTATTCAGTACCCGCATCAGTACGCATTAGTTTTTTACGAAGGAAGTTTTTTCTTTAAATGTTTCTTACGAAATTTGTGCTTTGTGTGCCTGAAACGTCAGTTTCAGGTTATGTTGTTCTTATATATATATATTCTCTACGATGCCTGTGATAGGCCAGAGCGCCCCATCGTGGGGACTGGTCGAACTTGATTGGCCTATCAAGTTTTTTTTTTTAATCCCGGGAGGTCGGAAAGACAAATCGGATTGGTATTATATCCATTGTCCCTATTGATGTATTAGGGTGTTTTAAGATTCCGATTGCTTCTCTATGTTTTCTTGCAAAAATATTGTGCGTTTTTGCGATGACGGCTCTCTTCTCAAATAAAATGCTATGTCCTGTTTCGATATGATGCTCAGCTAGTGCTGATTGCGTGAAATGTTTTAGCCTGACTTTACTCTCATGTTCCTTTAGATGTTGGCTCACCGCTCTCCCGGTTTCTCCAATATAGACTTTTCCACAAGAACAAGGAATTTTGTATACTCCCGCATCACTGAGAGGTGCCTTTTTATCTTTAGGGTTGTTTGGAAGCTGTCCGATTTTCGCAGATGGTTTAAATATGGTTTGGATGTTGTGTTTGTTGAGAATTCTTCCTATTTGTTCTGTGATACCTTGAATGTAGCGTAGGATGGTGGTCGTTTTTCTCTCTCTTTCTTTAGTAGGTTGTTCTGACTGGTTTTTTTGAGTGTATTTCCTTATTGCTTTATGAATTTGTTTGTTTTTGTAATCGTTTTGTGTTAGGATTTGTTTAATGTTTTGTAATTCCTTTTGTAAGTTATCTTTATCTGTTATGGAGACAGCTCTGTATACAAGGGAGTTGATGACTGATTGCTTTTGAGATGGGTGGTGGTGGGAGGAAGCATGTAGGTATCTGTTTGTATGGGTGGGTTTTCTGTAAACTTAATGTCCTAATGTGTTTTCAGATATTTTGTAAACTAGTACGTCCAAGAAAGACAATTTTCCGTTTTGTTCAATTTCCATGGTTAACTGGATATTAGGGTGTAATCGATTGATGAATTCGAAAAACTTGTTTAGTTCATCTAGTCCATGTCTCCAGATGCCAAGTGTCATCAACGTAACGGAACCAAAATTCCGGTTTAAGCTTGGATTGGTTGAAGATTTCAGTTTCTAGATTTTCCATAAAGATGTTGGCTATTACAGGTGAGATTGGAGATCCCATTGCTGCTCCTGAGGTTTGTTTGTAGAATTGGTTATTGAAAGAGAAGTATGTATTATAGAGACAGTCTTCTATCAAAGGTACGAGATTGGAGGGGAAGTTTGCAAAGGATTTAATTATGTCGATTGTATCTTAGATTGGTACTTTCGTAAAGAGAGATACTACGTCAAAACTCACTAGGATGTCTTGGGGTTGAATGTGAATCTGTTGTATCTTTTTGATGAAGCCAAGAGAGTTTTGGACGTGTCTGATAGAGTGTCCTGTAAAAGGATTCAGTTCTTTGGCGAGGACGCGTGCTAGGTTGTAAGTTGGTGAGTCTATTGCGCTGGCGATCGGCCTGAGTGGAATGTTTTTGTGGATTTTTGGGAGTCCGTAAAGTTTTTGAGAGATGGGATTAGTAGGTATTAATTAAGATATTGTTTCGCTATCAAATTTTGAGTCTTTTAGAAGTGTTTTTGTTTCCTGCCTATTGTTTTTGTGGGGTCTTTTTTAAGTTTTTTATATGTATCGTCATTTATAAGGTCCATGATTTTGTTGTTATAGTCTTCTTCGTTCATTATTACTGTTGTGTTGCCTTTGTCTGCGGGTAATATTATGATGTCTTCATTCCGATTGAGTTCTTTAATAGCTGTTTTTTCTTGTTTTGTTAAATTTGAGGAGGGAAGTTGGGCTTGCCGTAAGATGTTGGCTGTCCTACGACGTATGTCATTCGCTTTTTCCGGTGGAAGGGTATATATTATGGATTCCAAATTACTGATGATTTCTTCTTTCGGGATTTTGGAGGGAACTACTACAAAATTATGTCCTTTAGATAAGGCTGAAATCATTTCATTGCTGAGAGGATGGGTAGAGATGTTTCTTACTGTGTTAATTAGTGGTGTGTGTCTTACTGGAAGTAATTTGTCAAATTTTATTTTTTGTTTTTGATTGGAAAGATCTTTAATTAGTGGGATTGGTCAAATGATATGCGGTCCAATGTATACCAAATGTCAAATCTGAGATTGTTTGATAGGAAAAGGTGAATTTTTTAATAGTTTTTTGGAGGTAGTGTGTAAGACAAGGTATGTTGTATTTTTTCTTTCAAGAGAAGCAAACTTGTTTGATGTGAAATTGATTTGGATTTAGCTGTTCCCAAATGGTTTTTCAACTGTAAGAATTTTTGGACGATGTTGTTGTCCCTGCACCGTTTTAAGAAAGCGAAAGATGTTAGTAGCTTGACCTGAGAAGACCTGAACTTACTAAAAGTGTTAGTTTTCGTAAGAAAACTCTCCACGTAGAATTAATTACTAATAGATTTAATGCTTTCACGATGATTCGATATAATAAATTTGAAGAAGCTTTTTCGGGTTTCAATAGTGTTCAAAACTACGAATCTTGCCGACGTTTCGTGAACATTGCAGTTCACTTCTTCAGGGCTAACCTGAAACTGAAGTTTCAGGTTGTATTGTTCTCATATATTGTGGCGAAAAAGTATGGAAACCCCTAGAAATCTCTGTGGCTTGTAAAAAAAACCAAGGTATAACCATATGTAACTTTCAACGAGGAATCCAACGGTGACCTTGGATTTGACCTTGAACCCCATTTTCAAGCTAAAATCCAAGGTCACCGTTGTATTTCTCGTTGAAAGTTACCCAGGGTATGACCTTGGTTAATTTTGTTCAATAATTCTGCGAGATTCTGGCACCAAAAATAAGGGTTCCCATTTAAAAAAATAAAGCTGACCTCAAAATGACATTGAAAATGAGGTTCAACGTCAAATCCAAGGTCACCGTTGGATTCCTCGTTGAAAGTTACCTAGGGTATGACCTTGGTTTTTTTTTAACAAACCACAGAGACTTCTAGGGGTTTCCATACTTTTTCGCCACCCCTGTATATTCTCTACGATGCCTGTGATTGGCCAGAGCAACCCATCGTGGGGACTTAAAAAAGAAAAAAAAGACTTGATTGGCCAATCAAGTTCAACCAGTCCCCACGTATATTTTTGCACAAATTTAATCTTTTTCGTTTAAAATGCAACATTTTGGTTGAAAACTAATCTGTTTTAGTTCGAGATTAATCTGTTTTGTTGACAATGCGACTCTTTTTATTCAAATTACCTTGTATAAATTTGAAATTTAAATACCTTTTGTTTCAAATATCAACTACTAAATACATTTTTTGTTGAAAATTAATCTTTTTGGGCGATCATTAATTTTTTTAACTGGAAATTTAACTGATCCATTCTTGGTAAAAAACGTATCTTTTTTAGTTGAAACTTCAACTATTTGGTTGAAAATTGATGTATTTTGTTGAGAATTTGTCCTTTTCGGTACAAAATTTATCTTCTTGGTTGCAAATTTCTGTAATTTTTGGAACACTCGTCTTTTTTGGTAGAAAAATAATCTTTTTGGTTGAAAATTCAACTATTTGGTTGAAAATTTATGTAATTTGTGCAAAACTCGTTTATTTTGGTAGAAAATTAATCTTTTTTGTTGAAAAATGCAACTTTTTGGTTAAAAATGAATCTTGAATTTGTACGTGGTTCAAAATTTCAGAATCAGGGTTGCCACAGACTTTCCATTTTTAATTTCCCTGACTTTTCCCTGACCTTTTTTCAACAATAAATAAAATAAAAAATAAAACCGAGATACACGAATTCTTCAGCATAGATAAAATTAACTCAGATTCAAAAAAAATCCCTGACCCATTTTCAAAATTCTCCCCCTTGAGCTGTTACGTAATTCAAGTCCGTTCCCTTAATAATTACGTTACTTAGTTCAGACTAATCACTGATATTATTTATAATTATATTTTGAACTATATCAAAAATTAAAATTACAAGCTTTCATTAAAGAAATCTATTTGAAAATTTTAATATTTTATAAGGATTAATTTTATAATAATTATTTTTTTTTTCAAAAATGAGTGAAATTCTGTCAAAAATTTCGCCAAGTCAACTCAAATAAAGTTTTATATAATCAACATTAATTGAAAAATTAATTAAATGACATTAAATGAAAAATAAAACCGAAATACACAAATTCTTCAGCAAAGATAAAATTAACTCAGATTTTAAAAAAAATTCCCTGACCCATTTTCAAAATTCACTGACATTTCACTGATTTCCCTGACCATTTTTTTGTTCCCTGACTTTTCAAGGATTTCAAGGATTTCAAGGTCTGTGGCAACCCTGAGAATAAAAGTTTACGTAATTTATGCACAGCCCCTTGCTTGACAAACATAAAAAAAAAACATTTTTTAAAATAAAAATTACCTGAATTTTCAAAAATGTCATTTTTGCACATTTAAAAAAATTATAACTAAAACAAAAGTTATATTTTATTAGCATGTTTGACGCCATTGCGACACCGTCGGACAATTTTTCATTAAAAAAAATCAATACAGATTTCTATTTGTAATATTTTGTAAGAAATTTCCAAGAATTTTGGGCATTAGTCCCATTGAAAGTGGACCCTGTGAACTTAAAAACTTGTAAAAGAAGAAATATCATCTCAACAAAAATGATAAAAATTTGATACATATTTGAAAACCTGTAAAACATGAAGATTTTGCAGAGAAAATATCGAAAGATCAGGGAAAAAATAACACCATAACCTGCAAACTGTCAAAATTGCGCAAACATTTTTAGATGATTTTGTCAGAATTTGCACTTTCCTCTTCTGCAATTGTATTATCACTTTGAGATTTAATTTAAGTAGATCCCCTTAAAACGCGATTACACTATTTTATAAAAAGAAAACTATAGCACACCGAAAGCCGGTATTCTCTCTAGAGGCCGAATACGTCGGACCCGGTGCCTCTCTTGTACTCTCGTGAAAATTAAATCGTTCGCATTTCTTAAATTCACGGACCGAGTTCGGACCGTTCCCTTTCGAGAATGTACATTTCGTTTAATGAGCTGCGCCTGTCTCTGTCGCGTATGCGTGAGCCTGAGGTGGTGTGACTCTGGAAGTAGCAACCCGAAATGGGCCGCAGAGGCGCCACTAAACTGACAGTTGTGCTTCCTATGAAAGTGTTTACTTTCACTTTCTCTCTGATATATATATATATATATATATATATATATATATATATATATATATACATTTATTATCTATTAATGAAATATAAATCATAAAGGGAAATCGATTGGGGTTTCCACGAGAGAAGAAATAAGATTCTTTGTATTTTGTTTAGTAAACAATAATCGTTTATTCATAAATCCACCCTAGTCTCATTACATAAGAGGCCCTAGGCTACCCTATGTCATTATCTAATAAAACCGTAAATTATACCTGCATATTTCTATAACTATTTCTTTAATCAAGTCTTTATTTTATATTTTAAATCGAAGATCTCAATGGACTGAGAACAAAATCTTCTTTAATTAATCCTTTTTAATTCTATGTTATTTCTTTGTAAATAATTCATTTGAAAATTTCGCAAATCCCGAAGGATACTTCAAAGAAGTTTTGGTTTCTTTTAGATAATAATTTTCTAGACACAATTTCGATAATTATCATTATAAAAACAGTATATCATATAATGTTCTAATCCTTTAAACAGGTGATACAAAATAAATGTCTTTATTTCTAAGTAAAAGAAATCTTATATATAATTTTTATATTTTTGAATTAATTTTCATATATTTTCTCACCTAAAAATCGGTGAATAATAATTCGCAGGGTCCCACTGAGAGCAAATGTCATCTAAAAATGACACCGGCTCGCAGTAGAACCGCGGTGAATCATACTTATGGCCACGTCTCACGACCGTGGAGATGGGTGGAACGATGAAATTACGACGACAGGCCAGCAAACCCCTCCTGTGTCTTCAGGAAACGAAGCGACCCAATGATAACAGCTTTCTGCATCCATCTCGCAAGTGCCTTGGCATATGTTTGGCACGCGACATCGTTTTAGGGCTACGAACCAGTGATAGTTTGGCAACTCCGAGAGCATCGATCACAAAGACAATTACTTTATCCGAATATTTTTTGTACAGTCGTTGCATCTCCCTTTTGAGGTCTTGATATCTCTCCTCATTTTTCTTCTCCTTGGCAGTGATGTTTCTGTCGGCCTCGAGTGTGCAACGGAGATTGCTCTCCGAAAATCGTAGTTCCAGAAACTTTGGCACTTCTCGTTTTAGACAATTGACTCTATCTCCCTTGGAGCGCTCGGCAGGGCAGGGTCGTAGCCAACACCGTAAGAGCGACAAAAATGGTAATAAAGCACTCTTAGGGCCGGATTATGTCTGTAGATATACGATGTTCCCGCGTGGGTGGGACACCCAGATAGTATGTGTTCTAGGTACTCAACGTGTGCATGACACGCTCTGCACTTATCGCTGGGAATTTCTTGACATCAAATGCAGTCACGGTATACTAAGTTGAAAATTATACCGTCCTAGCATGCGAAAATGAAACCCTCTGTATCTGAATTAGGCACTCATGATCTGAGGGAAGCAAAAGTTTGCTCCTCCGACAAGGACTGTTCTTCTACATTTCTGTGAAAGTTTTCATGCATTTTCGTGTCGAGTAGCCGCTGGTGAAATTTTTCAACCTCTGCTTTCTTTACTTTAGGTTTTAGAAGTGAAGCATCTAGATGGAGTAATGCACTTTCCTCACTTCTGATGTTCAAATTCAGGCCAAGAGTCTCGGCCGCCTGCTCCGCGGCTTTGTAAAGGAACGCTTCTTCTCCAATCATCTCGTGGTTCCTGAGCATTTTTAGGAGAGTATCTCTACCATTAGCAACGATGTAAGCTGTACTTAGAACAATTCAATTATGAAGACACTGGAGATTCAGAAGTCCGCATCTGAACAGACGAATTTATATGCAAGCTTTTATGGACACGCATGATCTTACGTGTGGTGATATCAAGGGCCGTAAGCTCGTTCTTCGTCTATTGAACCACCCCCAACGTGTACAGTAGACCCGGGACGGCAAGCATGTTAGTCGCAGATACCTTGTTCCACGCCGACAGATTGGAAGACCAAATCTGTCGAAGAAGATGATTGTATCTGCTTCGGAGAAACTCCTTCACTGATGTTGCGTCCTAAATGCGGCTTTGAGGCACGCCCAGGTATGTACAGGTCTCTCCAGTGTTAAGATTTCTAATAACATTTATATCCACAAGCTCAGGGTCCTTGGGAACGCCAGTAATATTTCCTTTCTTCAGATGAATTTTGGCACACTCACTACTTGTGGATGCACCTTCAAGCTTTTCAACAGACAGATAAGTCTGTGGGAGGTTGAATCGAAAGCTTTTCTGTAGTAAATCCAGGCCATTGACAGGACGCGCTGACGCACCTTTTTTCGAGCCACGTTGCTTGTACATCTCTCGCCACACAGGCTCAATTCTTTGAAAAATCCTCTTGTTCAGGACAGGTGTAAAGATCTTATACAGTGTGTTCAAACAACTTATTGGCCTGAAGTACTTGATACAATCTGGTCCTGCAGCGGAAAAGTTCTTCGTACCTCTAAGTGCTTTTTTCACCTCTTCCGCAGTGATTGATGGACGTTACTCCTCAGGTGTTACGAGGTTGTCGCAAAACTCCTTGAAGCGGATAATATTATCAGTACGTTCCTTCAACTCCAGTGTTTTCGGGATCTTGTATACTCTCAAAAAAGTCTCTACCTTGTTCAGTGTGTGATGGTAAATCCTCAGTTCTTGTGCGAACTTTCGAACCCCATTCGTAAAAGGTCTACCAGACGTTATGTAGTCAATCACACATTGAACCACCGTCAGTTTTAGCCTTCGATTTGAATCACTTAGGAGGAACGTGGATGTTAGTGTTTCTTCTTGTACTGAAATCGCGATCATCTCTCAGGTGGTGCCTACTTTCCACGGTTGGTCTTTATCTCGCTTCCTCCTCTTCGTCTGCGGCTTGTTCATACAGCAGTTGAAAAAGCGCTCCGCGTGCATATCTCTTTTTCGAGAGGTTGACGGCTGGATTTTGCAAAGACTGATGCGAAACGTGCCTACGCCCTGGGTGTTTCTGGAACAGGCGTTTCGCCGTTTCATCGTCTTCTTTCCATCTAAATAATTTTCAGTACCCCGAACTCTACGATGATCGGCACTGTTTACCGACCCATGGTCGGGTGCTCAGCGCGTTCGATCGTTTTAAACCACATCTACAACTTTTGGGTGGTTTAGTGTGTCATTGTTGTTCCCGCGAGCAACTAGAGAAAGGGTTCGTCCGCCTTGTGGAGCCCCGCATGCAAGGATACTGCTGCATACTCTGAGAGGTCGCCCGGTATCCGAAAGTCACCGTTTAACACAACTCACCCCGGTGCCCTTCATCTTTGGCACGGTTTTTACACCTCTGTAATGGTTCCAGTTCCTTTGGGATCCAGGGATGATCCCAAAGGAATAACCCTCAAGGAAAGGAGTAACAAACGTGCCGAAAGCTGAATGGCACCTGGGTGAGGGTTGTTATACGGTGATTTTGGGATACTGGGCGACTCCTGAGAGTATACAGACTTATCCTTGCATGCGGGGCTCTACAAGGATGGACGAACCCTTTCCCTAGCTATTCGTGGGAACAACAATGACACCATCAAAACACTACAAAGTTTTAGATGCGGTTCGAGCTAACCGGCTACGATACCAGTATGGCCCCTAAACGAGAAGGTTACATGGCGTGACTGCATGCTCTGTGGTGTAAGAAACACCCAGAGCTCTCGCACTTCTCGCATCAACGTCTGCGAAACCATGCCGATGACCTCCGGAAAAGGGGTTATATAAGCGAAAGGTATCTCTACCGCAGCCAGAACAAGCTGGTAACAGAGAGAGCGGCGACACTGAGACCAACCGCGGGCAGGCATCAAATAGAGGAAGAGCGATGCTTTAGGACCAGGAGAGACATCTACATCTAGGTTTCTCTCAATCCCAAAGATCTGACTGAACTGGATGACACGCTTCGTGGAGATTTTCCGACCTCTGGACCCTCAATTGTAGTGTGTATGATGCAACGAGATCTTTGGCGGATGCAAACCGTAAAACGAAACCAAAGGCTCACCATAAGACCAAAAGACGAATGCATCAACTTAGCACAAAGAATTAATGGGCAAGATAGTACGCGTCCTGCATTCAGTGTATGATTGACTACATAACATCTGGCAGGAATTGCACTGCCAGGGTCAGATAGTTCGCGCGCGAACTGCGGATCCACCATCACACACTCAACAAGTCAAAGATACTGACTATCAGGCAGCATATTGTTGACCGAATATGAGTACTATCTAACGCTAGGAGAAGTCTAGAGCGGTGAGAGAGGCGGGACAGAGAATATCAACAGTTTTTATCTGACCCATCTCGACGCTTCCGAGACCCTCCAGTTACTGTCGACCACCAGCCCAAAACCAGAGGAGGTCGAGGCATTTTGGACAGAAGTCTACGAAGTCCAGCATCCACTGAATGAAGACAAAAATAACATAAATAGCTTCAAGGAACTGTGCAGTGCCGTTATAACACTTGAGGAGGAATGCCCACCTATCACAACTGAGGAGCCACTTCCGAAAATGCGCAACTTGTCGTCTCTGAGAATTATCGGCCAATAACTTGTCTGAGCACGCTGTCTAACAAATTCACAGCTATCCTAAATGATAGGTTTGTTCGGACAATCGGACCTGTGTGGCTTATAGAAGGCATTTATCAACTACCAGAAAGCTTTCGATTTAACCTGCATAGACGTATCATTTGTTTGTTAGAAAGCTTAAAGGTTCATTCACATGCCACATTGGAAACCAGATTTACTATCTCATCTGGAAAACATCGTGTGACAACTAACAACGTCACCTTTGCAAAAAGGTGTCTTTCAGGGCAACGCCATGAGTCCTCTCCTCTTTTGCCTCATATTATTGCCACTACCTCTCGCAATTCGCCATTCCGAAGGGTACTTTTGCAGCAAACCCAGATGTCAAAAGCATGAGGTCATTCATGTATTTTACATGGACGATCTCAAGATCTATGCTAGAAAAAAAGAGCAACTAGATCTAGTTCTAGAGATTGACGAGGAGTACACTCGTCAGATTGGAATTGAGTTTGGGTTAAAAAAATGCGCCAAGAATAATTTGAAGCGAGGAAAACTTAATGGCATCCCCGAAGACACTGAGCTCGTCAACAGAAGCGCCATACAACATCTTGGCGCTGGAGAGACGCATACATTAGGGCAAAAAATTGTTAGTTCTTGATGAGCTAAATATAATGTAAAATTTGTTTTGAAATCGATTAATATCTTTCACCTTCTCAAGCGTGTTTAAAATGGAAAAAATTGAATATATATGATATGAAAAAATGAACTCTTACAGACACCATTTTTTAAATATATTTAGAATTATATGCCAGAAGAACTTATGGAAGAGCCCATTTGATATTGAAAATGTCAAAAATTAAAAATAGGAGAAACATTTTTTTTTTCAATCTATATTTTATTTTTATTGAATTCCGTGCAGAAAATTACTTTTAAATAAAATATAAGAAGTAAATAATCAATTTAATAATTATGAACAATTACAACAGCCATACCACGCTTAAAAAACCAGTTCTCGTCAGATCACTGAAGTTAAGCAGCGTTGGGCGCGGTTAGCACTTGGATGGGTGACCATTCGAGAAAACTGAGTGCTGTTGGCACATCGTGGGTGTGGTGAGCCCACATTTGTAGTTATTTACTACAAGTTATCAACCTAGAAACACTACCCGAATCGGGTAGTGTCACGCCTACCCCAAAAGGGAAATGGCTTAATGGTATACAATATTTGATTAAAATCCACCTTGTTTCGGAAACGACGCATTTCAGCTCTCGATTTAAATATGGCCCCTATGTAACAATCTATTTTTTTAGGCCCACAAACTTTAATGGATGCTTCGGTTACTACTTTGACACAGCGCTCTACCGCTTGTGTGTGGCAAGGGAATTGTTTCAATTGCAGGGTTTTTGCATCCTGCTTATCTGAAAAAAGTTCCAAATCTTCTGAGCTATATTTTTTCAATAGAAGTGGCTCAGTAATATTTAATTTATTCCAAAATATAATATTCGAGTAATGTTCTGCATTGAAGTTGACGTCTGATACGATAAATTGCCGAACTGATCGTGATTTGCGTTTAGCGTTAGCGTTCGTTATCAGTTCTTCCTTGGAGAATTCTTTTAATGGCCAGTTTTCTGATCTCAGTTTGCTCAACTGTCAGCATCGCCAGAAGAACATTTTCAGGGTGAGAAAAGAAAGCATTTCGTGAGATCACAGGATCCATGATAGCTTTAAGATCATCTGTCAAGTACCTGGAGTTGTGAATCACTTCCCATAAAATCTTCGTTCCCTTTGTGCAAGAGTGCCTAGAATTGATACTAAACCACGCATGAACATATTTTTTAGCACTTATTCTACAAGAATTCGCAGCTCTTTAGATGGATTATCTTCTGCAACGAACTTCCTTCAAATTCTGCTAGTTCTTGTAAGCCACCGGGAATGTGATATCGGGCCAGGATCACGCCTTGACAAAGGTGGGGAACATATTCCCGAATTAATAGCTTGTGCCATTTCCCATAGGTATTTCTGATCTGTGCTCAAATCTTTAAGCACATCAGACTTTAATTTTGGCAAAACCCATGCGAGGACCTGCAGTTGGTCCGTACTACACCTTTATGACCAGTATTGACGACGGTGCCATCAGATCAAATCGCAAGTAGCTTGTCAATATTCTGAACCTGGTTCCTGTATGAGATAAATGTGCTCCTCCGTTCTTTTTATTACATAGGTTTTACCATCTTCTTTCTCACTAAAAAAAGTATTCTTGTCCTACCACCCGTCAAAATAAAGGTCCCTAACAACTGTTACATCATTAGCAGCTGTTTTCGGATTATTTCGCACTTTAGACCTTTCTCTTCTAATTTTATTTTTGTCTATTACCATCGATTGATCTTCTTCCGAAATGAGTCCTACATCCTGGAGAACTGTGGAAGCTAATGCAATTGCAGCTCTGTTCGTGGAAGCTAATGCAATTGCAGCTCTGTTCGTGGAAGAGGAACTTGCATTTGGTTGTTTGAAAGGCGGTTTTTTTTCTTCTTAACGACAGGTTCATACTTTTCAGAAATGACAATGGCACCTGGAGTATTAAAATAGAATTCATTTGTATGGCTTTCCTTCATTTCTTCCGAGACCATGTACCTTATTGAATTGCGTCTTTTCTTGCGCTCACTTGCATCCACGTTAATATTACAGGTTTCATAATTAGAGACCGAGTGAAATTCTAATCTGTCAGGTAAGGGCTCAGCTTCAATTGCGATAACTTTTTGTCTTACGTCACGTTCCGCAGAGGAATGTGGAATTTCATTCTGGGCCCTCTTTGATCAACGAAAAATATCTGTCGAGCCAAAGGCACCTTACGAGATTGTTCGCAATGATACAGAAATAAGACTGCACATTTACACGCACTGATATCAAAGAGGGGTTTTTTGCTCATTACACAAGTTTCGATATCTGGTCTTCGAGATTTCTGGTAGCATTTCTTGTATTGTAGTTCTTCATGAAGCGTATATATTGATCGTAGTATGATTTTATCATATTAATTACACGACTGTGAGAAACAATTGGCATACCTGTCTTTGCGTACAAATATTCTACCTTAGTGGCAATTACATTCGCAATAGGTGAAAATTGAGACTGTTGATTTAAGGATGAAGTTGAAGCTACATTTCATTGCTCCTGAAAACAGCACTTTAGAACGTCCTCGACAGTAGGAAGTTTATTTTCATTAAGATCTTTCGAAACATCAAATAATGGGCAAACAAAATGTACTTTACACGTAGATGACTTATCCTTAATATCCATGTTTTATTTCTCGAATGAAAAGAAATCTACAGTAAAACAACAAAATTTAGAACTGAATCATTATTTATCCAATCGCTGAAAAAATATCTTCGATGCAAAACGAAAATATTACCTCTTTACGCTATGCCAACATCTCGCTGCCAATGCTCTTAAATAAATCAAGAGTAAAATGAAATCATCAAGGGCAGAAAGACAATCAAAAGTGTATATCTAATTACTGTTATAATAATTTTCACTTGTACAAATTGTACACATCAAACGGATATTCTTCAAATGTAACGAACGCTTTTGACATAATAGAACAAATGACATTGTCATGGTAACCGAGAAACAATACACATTTTTTCTTGAGGTAATTTTATGCGCCAAATTCAAAAAAAGAAAAAATCAAAATTGAAAAAAAAATATATAAACAAAATTCGTGTCTGTAAGAATTCATTTTTTCATATATCTTACGCTTAAATTCATTTTTTTTTTCATTTTCAACACGCTTGAGGAGGTGAAAGATATTAATTGATTAAAAAAAAATACAGTATATTCAGCTCATCAAGAACTAAAAATTTTTTGCTATTAGAAATCGATCGCATGAAATTCACTTTTTTCGATCCACCCTACTATATAGTACATACCTGGGCGTGCCACAGAGCCGCATTCAGGATGTAACATCTATAAAGAATGCTTTCCGATGCCGACCCAAAAATCTTATACGACAGATACCCTCTTCTTAAAATAGTCAGGAAACACGAAGAAGTAGGCAAATGAGGGTTTCTGTACAAAGCAGCGAAGCAAGCTGCTGAAACACTTGGCCCTGACTTCAATATCAGGGGTGAGCAAAACGCATCAAATATTATCCATCTCGAGTACTAACTTCTGAAGGCCCGGATCAAGAAAGCACAAGAGAAAAACTTACGCGAACAGCTCCTCGACAAGAGGATGCACGGCATCTTCCACAAAAATGCGAAGGATCAGTCGATGTCGTAGGAGCTAACGTTTGCTTTCCTCAAATCACCCCGATTGAAGTCGGGCACGGAGGGTTTCATTTTGGCGTATCAGGACGGTATCATTTCCACTCTAGCATACCGTCACCACATTTTCAGCCAAGACAATCCCGATGATAGCTGCAGAGCGTTCATGCAGATCTCCAGCACCTAGGACACATACTATCTAGTTGTAAAATTCGTGCGGGAACGACGTACATCCAAGGACACAATGCGGCACTATGAGTGCTTTATTCCAATCTCTGTCACTCTTAGGGCATTAGCTCTGAGCCGCTCGATCAAACGCTCCTAAGAGGATAGAGTGAATGGTCGCAAATGAGAAGTGCCGCATATACTGGAACTTCGTATTCTCGAAAATTGACTCTGTCGCGCACTCGAGGTCTGACATAGTTCTACTTGATTTCGAGAAACGAACTATGTTCGTTATCGAATTTTCGACGCCAGCCGACAAGAACATCACATCCAAAGAGAATGCAATGAAAGAGAGGTATAAAGAACTTATAAGGCAGTTGCGAAGGGTATAGCCGGAATATACTGTTAAGCTAGTCGTCTTGATCATCGGTGCTCTTGGAGATGCCAAGCCTTCACTGGTTGAAAGCCTGAAGAGCATCCCTGCGTTTCATCAAAATGCTAAGACACTTGTGGGGAAAATGCAGAAGGCTGTTATCCTTGGGTCACTCCGTGTCCTCCGCGGTTGTCCTTGTGATAAACTTTTAACTATATATAATTGAATAATATAATAATAATCGTCGTGGGTGTGGTGGGCCCACATTGGTAGTAAATATCCACCTAGAAACACTACCGAATCGGGTAGTGAGGCAATGAACTTTCGAGTTCGAACTGCTAATCTATGTATGTATGTATGCATGTATAATAATAATATCTAAACATCACCCCGGCTCCCAGTAGAACCGCAGTCTCTCTATGCACCTCACTATCTGTGGATGAACTTTCAAGTTTTTCAACAGACAGATCATAAGTCGATGAGGGGTTGTATCGTAACCTTTCCTGTAGTCAATCCAGGCCATTTACAGGACGCGCTTTTTTCGAACTACGTTGTTCGTATATCTCTCTCCAGACAGGCTCAGTTCTTCGAACAATCCTCTTTTTTTGGACAGCTGTAAAGATCTTATACAGTGTTCAAGCAAGTTAGTGGTCTGTAATTCTCTGGGTTGGACAAGTCGCTTTTTTTCGGTAGGAGTATAGTGCGTCCTAACACCAGCCACTGCGGAATGGGCATTTCCGACCTTAAATATGAGATGAATATGCGGGCCAGATGTTGGTGTGTAGAAGTAAACTTCTTCTACCAGAAGTTCTTAATACCATCTGGTCCTGCAGCGGATAAGTCCTTCATGCCTCTAAGTCCTTTTTTCACCTCTTCGTCAGGAATTGATGGACATTCCACCTCAACTTGAAGCTGATGATATTATCAGTATCTTCTTTCAACCTCAGTGTTTTCGGGGTTTTGTATACCTCTCTTCAAAAAGTCTCTACCTCGTTGTGCTTGGATGGATTTTCTATAAAAACAGGGAAATCGCTTAAGAGGAGCGATGCGTCAGCGAGAAACTGTTGATTCTCCCTGAACCATCTCTCCCTCTTCTTTATTCTCTTCCTTACGTCAGATAACACCTTATGTTTTCAACAATATGCTGCTTTATTGTCAGCAGCTTTGACTTGTTCAGTGTGTGATTGTAAATCATCAGTTTTTGGGCGAACTTTGGAACCCTTTCCGTGAACGGTCTACCAGATGTTATGCAGTCAATCACACATGAACACCTGACGCATTCTGTCTTGCCCATCCAATCTTCTTGTTCAGTTGATGCAAGCGTCCTCACGAAGGGAGGCATCCATTTCAGCCAGATCTTGGGGCTTAGGAGGAACCTGGATGTCAATGTTTCTCCTTGTCCTGAAATCGTGATGATTTCTCAGAAGGTGCCTGCTTTCCGCGGTTGGTCTTAATGTCGCATCATCCTCTTCGTCTGCGGCTTGTTCATACAGCAGTTGGGAAAGCGCTCCGCGTAAATATCCCTTTTCCGAGAGGTAGACGGCTTGATTTCGCAAAAACTGATGCAAAAATCCAGAGATTGCAAAAGCCACCACTAACACGCTGTGTAACCATCTTTGGTATACAAACAAGTATCTCATTGGCCTGGCATTTTATGATGAATAAATATCAACTGATTGTAAATAGAAAATGTTACACAACTTCCACAATAAAAAATGCGGAGACAATCCTAAATCACGTCCTGAATTAAAAGGAATAAGGAGGATTCATGCGTTCAGTCAGCGGGACCTATCCAGCATCGTAACAAATAACACCGGAAATTTTTTCAGCTGGATGGGCTTTGGCACATCTATTTTATCCGAAGACCCAAGAACTTAGTCTCCAAATAAAGATTATATTGAAGCCAGTGGAGTCGTCAAAACCTTACAGGTCTAAAATGGCGCAGCGGAAAGAGGAGTTGCTTTGGCCAAGAGGGTGAATGATGCTCTCACCAAAAAAGAGGATCCTCGGCAAGCAGTTATCCAAGTTATTCAAGGCCACATAAAAAATTATCCGAAACACAATAAAGAAGTGCTTTTTCGTACTTAGATCTAGTGCTTGGATTTAGTATTAGGCTTATTTTGAGTATCAATTAATATCAATAAATAACATATTGTTTGAGTTGCAATAAACGTACATATAAGCACTTTTCATAATTATTTTCTTCCTCCAAATTTTTAATGAAAATTATCAATGAATATATTACTTCTTAGCAGATGTATTATTTCTCTTCCCTGTAATTTAGTTTGACTTTTCCCAATTAAAACTGATGAAGACTGAAGTACGTTATGCGCGAGATTGCGCGGTCGGCCGTAAGCACCCTGTATGTAGCAACTTCAAAGCTCTTGGACCACCGTGAAAAGTTTTTCGATCGGGCTCAAGTTTCGCACAGGTCATTTTTTTATGCGAATAGCACATGATCCTGTAAAGGAACCTTTATGCAAGCTAACCTTTGAATAATCCTGTACAGGTTTCTTTACAGAGTGAATTGAGACGCGGGTTCATGTTGAAACGGTTCAGTATAAAATAAATATTTTATATCTATGAATTACACTCAAAAGCGGGCGAAATAGAAAATAAGTACGCTACTGAGTGACTTGCGAATTCCTGGGCGAAAGAGTTATATAGGTCATATGTACCGCTACGCGAAACAGGTGCGGTTGCGTGCGCAACCACCTTGGAGAGAAGTGGTACGAGGACCCGCGACGATTGGACCTTCGTGATTACCAAGGATCAGTCGAATCGCCAGTTAGCGCTTGCCAGTTCAGAGGGAACATACGTCAGGCGTTTGGCTAATTTGATATATCGCGTTACTTAGAAATCCGTTCGCCAGTGCAAGTGGTACCGTCTAGCTCAGGTACGACTTAATGCTAAGAACCGAGGACAAATTCAATTTCTTTCACAGGTTTCCAATTTAGGAATAACAAATAATTTTTTTATATACTTAAACTTTTAAAGATCTGCCCATCTCTAAAGTTGTCAGTGATGGGATGCGTGAGAGTGTAGCTAGAGATCCCTAGATCGCTCATCCTTTTCCAACTCGTTTTAATACGAGAGCTTAAGGATGCTAGCCAACCACTCTGGAGCATTACATCTGAAATGGCAATGAGGAGTATGGGGTGATAATTTGTGATCAATTTTTGGTGATGTGTTTTACAGCTTCCACAACCTTTTCTCTAGTTTTTCAACCCGTTTTCATTCGGGAAATCAACTAGTGAAGGCAAGGAAGTTTTAAACCCGCAAAATTACCATTAATTGAGCAAGAGAATTGACTGAAAAATTTATTGCACCTTTAGGAATTAGTAAAATTCCCAACATAAGGTCATGAATTTTTCGGAATCAAAAAGAAACAGATTTTTAAAGGGTAGAAAACTTTGCAATTAAATTGAATTTTTGGAACACAAAAAGAAAAAGTGTTACCTAAAAATGTCTCTCTAGTCAGAAGTACAAAATTGATAGGAAAATAAGACGATATTCCGGAGGACAAAACTTGCACTCAATTTTGCACGGAATACCGTCTAATTTAATGAATTCACTGCTAAATTAATCCTCAGTTCTTCGCCAGGGAGGGAAAAATTTGTAGGATATCGCACTGAATATGCACATAATCGTTTATTCAATAAGGACAAATAAATCTAAGGAACTAAAATAAAATCGGTTTGATATAATTTAAAGGTAATTAATTGGCCAATTCAGGCGTGATCACTTGGCTAGAACTCTCGAAATTCGGAACTGCAAACCTGCGAAGGCGTACGCAATTTGTACCTCGCCTCTGTGTGCCTACATCCTCTATAAAAATCACGGAATTCTAAAGTTATTTCACAAAAATGAGAACATTTCAAATAAGGGCTGTTTTGGACCCAGAGCTTGAGGATAATTACATTTCAAGGGAATTCTTGGTTGAAAACTACTTTAAAATTAAGGGGCTAAAAGTCGAAAAGAGTGAAGTTTTTTTTAATGCAGATTGGGAACCTCAATTGACGGATAAAGTTTCATTTAATATTCTTGTTGCTAATAGTTTAATTCGTTTCAGATTTATCTTCCTCTCAAGAATGGAACCGACGTGCATACTCGGAGCCAATTTCTTGAACAGGACACAGTAAATTGTCGAGCAATCCGCTTTCTCGTGAATTAATTTCATGTGAGGGAAACTCGATACAATTAAATCTAACAGTAAAACAGTAAAATTAACTATGAAAATTGTCCTCAAGGCCTGAGAGGTTAAAAGAATGAATTTGATGCCCTCAATTGAAGGAAAAATGTCTCAACTTAAAAATCTTCTGGTCTTTTAATTATTTCTTGTGAAAATTAAAAGATAGAAGAAAAAATGAATAACGTTACAATGTACAGGAACTTATTCAGGACCTTATACATAAAACTGCATAGGAACTTATCCTCCACGGTTCACTCGTGGCTTGGCTCTCTCGATAGTGAGTTCGATCTTCAAGGGGATAAAAGAAAGGCAACTCAATAGCTGTAAGCGACATGCGTGTTCGCCATGGCTTTCTGTAAAGGACCCTATACGTGTTACTGTACAGGAACCCGTGCCTCAATTTACTTCGCAAAGAAACATTTACAGGAACCTATACTAGATCATTCAAACATTCCTTAGGACGTGACAAAACTTTAATTTATAAAAAGTTGATAACAAGTGCTTGTTCCCATTTTTTTAAAAAGGGCTTTTCCCATTTAAAATCCTATGTTAATTTCAAAGGCTTAGATATACGGGTTAATATTGACAGATTTAAACATAAAAATACGGAATTTCTTCTTTCGCGAACCTCACAAAATGGGGGTGATCGTTACTCTCTGGCAAAAAAAAACCTTTCTTGGACCACCCTAATGAGACCTATGTGTACATACGTTTACCTGTACTGTTCTTCCATCAAATTACTAGTAAATTAATGGCAAAATTAGAGAATATAAAGAAAGTAGTATACAAAAAATACGTGCAGTACTTTTTTTCCACATAATATACTTTATTTTTGAAGATTTAAAAAAATGTATGGTTCTTAGACAGTATACTTAGAATTTTGCAAATCTTTTTTTACTTAAGTCATTTTGCAGATGGACATTTTCAGAAAAATAGGGTACAAGTTGTATTCAATCCGGTAAACAATAAAACAATAGAAGCTGAATAGAACAGTTTCAAATTTCAGGCATTGAATACATTTTTTAGAAGACTTAACAGATTTATGACCAGAAGAGAAAGATAGCTTAAATTAAAAAAAAAAAACATCTCGATAAGGCAATTTGTTGCTGAGGTTTTCAAATTCTTATCAATTTTAACGCTTGAATTCAACCTTTGCGCGAGCGCCCAGGCGGCGGACGCAGCTTTTCTCACTCCACCTCCACAGACTGCGTCGATCCTTTTACGAAAATCAGTCACGATTAGGAACAATACAATTAGAATGCATTATCTCGTGGATTTTATGAAAATAAGTACAACTCTTATTCTATACTTAGCGTAAGTTTGAGCGAGATATGATAAAAATTGCAGCAGCAGTAATTTTATACAAGAAATTGACCTCCCCCCCCCCCCCCCAACGTATGGGAATTTGTTTTTTCGGAAAATCTGTTAAAAAGTAGTAACTGACCAATGAGTCTCACCACGATTCAATCCAGTAAAGATTGACTGAGTTACTCATTTTTTTCATGCAAAAAACGCACCATCTTTTTGAAGCTACTTTTATGCAATTTTTTAAATAAAAAGTCGCTTTGCCCCTAAGTGTATAAATAAAATAAAAGTGTAATAAATGCATTTTTTTAAATTATATTTGGAACGTTCAGCAAGCCTCATGAAGTTTAACACGTATTTCCCATTTAAAAAATTCGTTTTTGTAAATTTTATTCACAACCTTCAATATTACGTGAATCGAGTTAAAACTCAACAGTTATCTTCACAATTAGCCATAGAATACGAATCAAAACTTATTTTTTAAATATCACCCCATAAGTCTGTTTTATAGGGTCCCAAAAAAACCCGTTAGTAAAAAATTGTCTTTTCCAAGCTTTTGGCACTAATTATGTTTTTTTTTGCTGTTTTTTAAATACAGATTGTTTAGAATACATAAAATACTACTTTCTGCTGAAAATTAGGTTTATGTAAATTGTTTAAACAATTTATTATTGTTTTCAGCAATTTTCTCTTAGAATAGAGCTATAAAGTCGCCGTTTTTTCCGAATTTTTCAACTTATTTTTAACTTTTCAACTACAGTGAGGTAATAATTAATTTTAGTTGACCGACAAAATTCTTCAACAACTTTTGTATTATTTTTACTAATATTGTCTTTGAATAATGTTAGAAAGTTGCAGTTTTTTCGGAAATATTCAACATCTTTTCCACTGTTCACATAGAACAAGGTGCAAAATTTTGAAATATAATGAACCTACTTGTTTAGATAAATTATTATTGTTTATAACTATTTTTTCCTATAGTAATGCTAGATAGTTGCGGTTTTTTCTGAACTATTCAACATTTTGTCCACTTTCTACATAGAGCGAGATAATAACTAATGAAATTTAGCAAACATAATTGTTTAAACAAATTATTACTGTTTATAACGATCTTCTATAATAATGTGAGAGTTGCGCTTTTTCGGATCTCTTTAGTTTTGCTTCGACTTTTTAGTTATGAACAAATAATACATAAACATCAACAAGAATCATTTTTATTCTTTTTCCAATGTTTGAAAAATATTAATTTAAACAAACAGGCTATCTCATAGTGAAGATAAAAACAAAGAATGGAATAATTAAGGCTCATGTAGGGGGTAATCTAACCTACAAAACTAACCTCAAAAAATTGATTTCGAATGTTGGCGCACCAAAGGATGTCAGGGGGCAATTTTTTCCCCCACAGGAAGCACATATCCCTATTTGAGGGGGAAAGTCCCTCCGAAACGTCAACACACGCGATAAATATTAAAAAATTAACAAAATAACACATTTTTCAAACGCCGAAAAAAAGTAAACAGAAACAGTACAATCAGCGCCGCGTGGTATCTGGGTCGATCACTAAATCTATTTAAAAGGACTTCTGGCGCCATATTCAAAATATAAAAAGCATTGAAACATATGTAGGAGTAATAATTCTTAATAAGTTATAATATATTATTTAAAAAACATAACAAATAAATATTATTTAAAAAAAATATAAGAAAAAAAGAAGGAAAAATATATTCAACGCAAAATACTGACTGATAAAATAGATAAATAAAACTTTCCACATTTTCTTCTAATTCTGAGTTGATCTTATAACATTCCCTTCACACCACCCACGCAGAAGAAATAATTTACATATAGCTAGAGAAGATTTGGTAAAGATCTTCCAAATTTGTAATTAGCAAAAATAAGCATTTTCCATAAAATTCAATGTTATTGTGTTTATGATTTTTTCAGAGAAACCTTAGGCTATATAATGTACACCTTACACCCCATCAAACCCACCCGCGCAATAGAACTCAACTCTAGAAAGCTGGAAAGACCCGGTGAATAGTTTCCGATCTTAGTCTATGGGAATATAATCATTTCTCTAGAAAATCAAAGTTATAGCGACTTTGATTTTTTAAGACGGTCCTTGGGTTCTGGATTATCATTATAACATCCCCAAAAGTCCATCCACCCACAAGACATAAATTACATATAGCTGTCAAAATTTGGTAAAGATTATCCAAACTTGTAATTAGCAAAAAAAAGTTACTTCCACAAAATGGAAAGTTATTGTGTTAATGATTTTTTCAGAGAAACCTTAGGCTATATAATGTACCCCTAACACTCCATCAAACCCACCCACGTATTAGAAATCAATTCTAGTAAGCTGGAAAGACTTGGTAAATATATTGCTGTATTATTCTTTGACGAAAAAATAACATTTTTAGAAAAAGTCGAAGTCGTTTCTATGATTTTTTGATGTGATCCTCAGTCAATAGATTGTTATCAGAGCAGCCATACAAACCCAGTCTCGCATTAGAAATAAATTCTAGAAAACTGGAAAGACTGTCAATATTTTTTTATGGTGGCCATTGAGCGGCCACTATCAAGTCTGATCGACTTGAGCCTTTGGATTCCAACT
>CAKNYM010040971.1:51585-61917 GCA_932195095.1 Andricus curvator
ATCGACTTGAGCCTTTGGATTCCAACTCGAATTCAGGTTTAGAAAGACGCCATAAGAGTCTTTACAGCTTACTAGAATTGGTTTCTAATACGTGGGTGGGTTTGATGGAGTGTTAGGGGTACATTCTATAGCCTAAGGTTTCTCTGAAAAAATCATTAACGCAATAACTTTGCATTTTGTGAACGTAACTTTTTTTTGCTAATTACAAGTTTGGAGAATCTTTACCAAATCTTGACAGCTATATGTAATTTATGTCTTGTGGGTGGATGGACTTTTGGGGATGTTATAATGATAATCCAGAACCCAAGGACCTTTTTTAAAAATCAAAGTCGCTATAACTTTGATTTTTTAGAGAAATGATTATATTCCCATAGACTAAGATCGGAAACTATTCACCGGGTCTTTCCAGCTTTCTAGAGTTGAGTTCTATTGCGTGGGTGGGTTTGATGGGGTGTTAGGTGTACATTATATAGCCTAAGGTTCCTCTGAAAAAATCATAAACATAATAACATTGCATTTTGTGGAAAATGCTTATTTTTGCTAATTACAAATTTGGAAAATCTTTACCAAATCTTCTTTAGCTATATTAAAATTACTTCTTCTGTGTGGGTGGTGTGAAGGAAATGTTATAAGATCAACTCAGAATTAGAAGAAAATGGGGAAAGTTTCATTTATCTATTTTATCAGTCAGTATTTTGCGTTGAATATATTCTTCCTTCTTTTTTTTCTTATATTTTTTAAAAATAATATTTATTTGTTATGTTTTTTAAATAATATATTATAACTTATTCAGAATTATTACTCCTACATATGTTTCAATGCTTTTTATATTTTGAATATGGTGCCAGAAGTCCTTTTAAATAGATTTAGTGATCGATCGAGATACCACGCGGCGCTGATTGTACTGTTTCTGTTTACTTTTTTTCGGCGTTTGAAAACTTTGTTATTTTGTTAATTTTTTAATATTTATCGCGGGTGTTGACGTTTCGGAGGGACTTTCCCCCTCAAATATGGATATGTGCTTCCTGTGGGGGAAAAAATTGCCCCCTAACATCCTTTCGGTGCGCCAGCATTCGAAATCAATTTTTTGAGGTGAGTTTTGTAGGTTAGATTACCCCCTACATGAGCCTTCAGAACAGGTGGGAGGAGTAGGTCTGTAAACTACTTTTAAAATTTTTGTTTTGAATTACGACACGAAGTTTATTGCAAAGCGTAAAAGAAAAATTTGGAATGGCACATATTTTACTATCGGCCCCCCCCCCCTGAATACGGTACTCTGTTACCAGTTGTAGTAAATATTGTTTCTGACTTTCATCTCTAGTAAGAAGGAAATTATAGTCAGATATGAATTTTACAAATATCTGTTTTATTTCAGAAAACATCACGTGCGTCCTAAACTATGACCCAAGACAGAGTTATGTGTAAACATCTTAAGTAAACGTTAACTGAAACTGAAATCTTTCAAATTTTCATTTCATGAAGAAGAATAATAAAAATTGAAATGTCATTATGGAAAATTCATTATTATGACACTTATCATTATTATTCACATCTAAGTACTCAACAATTATTAGAAAAATATTGAAAATGTTTTTTTTTTTTCAAATTAGACACAACATATTTTTCTCCTGTAAGACTTTAAATACTTGGCGAGAATTCTCAAAACAGAATGAAAGAGAAACCGAAAAAATGCAAAATAGCAGTTTTCTAATGAATTCATACTATAAAGGGTATTTCGTGTGTTTTTTGAACATGAGTTATTTTTAATCGATAAATGACGAGTTTCCAAGTATTTTGTAAATAATTCACAATTGTTTAAACAATTATTATTCGTTTACAAAAAAACATTTTTGTCTGTAATTTGTGGGAAATTATTATTTTCAATATATAAATTCCAGAGAATAATAACTTGTTACAATTTGAGGGAGAAAAGATTGTTTACACAAACGGAAATTGTTAAAACAATTACCAATTATGTAAAAGACAAAACATATTCTTACCATTCATAAAATCTATCACTTATATCGCGAAAACAATAATTTTGCACGATTTTAAGAAAAATATAATTCTTGAACAAATAATAATTGTTTGAATAATTACAAATTATTAAGAGGTTTTAATACTTTAATTCACAAAGAGTGTTTGTGTGTGTGTGTGTGTGTGTGGGGGGGGGGGGGGTGAGAGAGAGCGAGGAGGGAGTGGGGGAAGCAAGTCTCCGGTCTGCGACATAAGATACAACACGTGTGTCAGGGGCTTGCGTTACACTTTCCAGCCATGGTTTCATTTGAATCAGGCGCGACTCCCCATATCGAGGTCTAAGATGTGAAATGCATTTGAAATATGCATTTGTGAGCAAAGATACGCTGTATGGAATTTTTGAAAAAAGGAAGAAAAGATTTAAGAATTGAAATATTACATATTTTTAGTGTTGAGTTACATTTTTGTGTTAAAAACAAATGGTAAGAATTGCTGCAGAGCCAAATGGTTGTGGTCAGCTCAAAAAAAATTTAGGTTAGGAACTAAATAAATTGGTAAATTTCATAGTTTACTTAACTTTCAGCAAAGATTCAATAATGTGATGGTACTAATGGTAATAATTTCATACTGAGGTTTTCAGTGTCGGAACTAAAATTGACGGCTATTTCTTCTGTGGTAATTACTTTCTTTGCCTAAAATTTTAACGTTTTTGGAACTGAAGTCAAATTTGTAGTCAAAATTTGTAGCGTATTTCCATAAAGCTGTGCTAGTTTTTTTATTCTTTTAATTGAAAGGATAAGAAAGATATTTAATTCCTTGCATATTCTGATCATTAGAAGATAAGGGTCTTTCTCGTATCGTAAAATTAGAATTTTAGAGTAGTCAATAGGTTTTTTGTTATTCTGGGTATTGATTTGTAAATGTCTTAAATTTTCTATGTGTTGGAGTCTTGTTTTTTATTATTTATAATAAAATTATGAGGATAGTTACTGTTGATCAAAATCTTATTAATGGAGCCAATGTTTTTTTTTGCAATGAAGCGAGGTTCTGAAAGTTTTGTTGCTCTATCAAGAAGAGAGAAAGTCTGTCCTTTCTTGTGATTGCCGTGATGGTTTAAAAGGTAGTTTAAACTTGGACCAGAACATATCAGTTTATGGTACCAACCTGTTTCAATATATCCTTTTTTAAAGATAAGTGATAAATCTAAAAAGTTTATTTTTATATTAATGGACTCTTCTGATGTAAATTTTAAAGCTCCACCTTTATTATTAAATCCTTCTAGAATTGTATGAACCTGGTTTTTCGGTAAGCATACTAAGGTATCGTTTACGTAACGATAATAAAATAAAACTCTAAAGATCGGATTTTTTATATTTTCCTCTTCCATATCTTGCATGACCAATTCTGTTTTGTGGTTAAATTGGAAATAAACTTTTTTAATGTAAAATCTGAAAGCCTCACCAAGTTATTGAACTAAATGTTAATTTAACCAAATATTCTGGAAAAATTGAGAGAAATATTTTTTTTGAAATATTACTGACATTATCATAACCCTTCATCCCTGTCATGCATTTTAAAAAAGGCCGTCGATTTCGCCAGTAAATTCATTCATAACATATAAGGATGTGCATTTTATAAAATTCGCAATATTAGTTTTCTAAAAATTGAATACTATACTTTAACGAATTTTTATGGATATTATAAAAATTATAAAATAATATTCTTTTATTCGATCGTAAACAAGTAACGTTAATGAATTTACTGGAGAAATCGTCAGCCTTTTTGTAAAATTTATGAGATATGTAGGGTTACGATAACGTCAGTACTATTTTCGATAATTTTTTCTCATTTTTGCCACAAGGTTTTTAAAAATAAAATATATATTCGACAAAATTGAGATCGCGTTTGTTTGCGTATGTGGCGAATATTGCGCCTCAGCGACAGGGCTTTGAACTATCTGCCCAAAACTTTGTCCTGATGAAATAAATTCCAGCTTGGAGGGCCTGACACACTATATAAAGATTTTTTGAAGTTGTATTTTCGACCTCCTTGGGTGGAATATACCATTATACCATTAAGCCATTTCCCTTTCGGGGTAGGCGTGACACTACCCGATTCGGGTAGTGTTTCTAGGTTGATAACTTGTAGTAAATAACTACAAGTGTGGGCTCACCACACCCACGATGTGCCAACAGCACTCAGTTTTCTCGAATGGTCACCCATCCAAGTGTTAACCGCGCCCAACGCTGCTTAACTTCAGTGATCTGACGAGAACTGGTTTTTTCAGCGTGGTATGGCTGTTGGCCATGATCTGGGTTCTTTAAGATGTTTTGAATGGCTCCAGCAAGAGCGGGGTGCAAAACCTCCAGGTATTTGGACCAGAAGCTGTACACCCCATCCACACCCGGCGCTTTCCAGCCCTCTTTAGGATACGAGTCACATCGGAGTATGAGATGGATAGTAAGTTCATTCCAGGCATAACTATATAAAGATTTTTTGAAGTTGTATTTTCGACCTCCTTGGGTGGAATAATATCGAAATATGTCAAAAAGATAGATTTAAAAATTTAGATCACTACAAACCTCAGTGTATGAGGAAGCAAAATTTCATGAAAAAGCCGCAACTTCCATGCAATTATCTAAGAGAAGAAAGTTATAAACAATAATAAATTGGCTAAACAATAATGTTTGTTAACTTTCATTAATTAATACCTCACTAAGTGTCAAGTGAACGAAAAGTTTAAAATTTCAGAAAAACCGCAACTATCTAGCATTATTATAGGATCAGATCGTTATAAACAATAACAATTTGTTTAAACAATTATGTTTGCTGAATTGCATTAATTATTACCTCGCTCTAAGTGAAAAGTGGACAAAATGTTGAATATTTCAGCAAAAATCGCAACTATCTAGCATAACTATAGGAAAACATAGTTATAAAGAATTTAATATGTTTAAACAAGTAGGTTTTTTAAATTGAAATAATTATTACCTAGCTCTAAGTGACCAGTGGACAAAATGTTAAATATTCCAGAAAAAACCGCGACTTTATCGCATTATTCAAAGACAATATTATTAAAAATAATACTCAATCGTTTGAAGAATTATGTCTGTTACCTTGAAATAATTATTGAATCACTCTGATAGAAAAATTTAAAGTAAGTTGAAAAATTCGGAAAAACGCGACTTTCAAACTCTATTTTAAAAGAGGATTGCTAAAATCAATAATAAATTGTTTAAACAATTCATATAAACATCTAATTATCAGTAGAAAGTAGAATTTATGTATTATGAATAATCTGTACTAAAAAAAACCTCAAAAAAATCATAATTAGCGCCAAAAGCCCGCAAAACTCAATTTTTTTAGTTTATGTGAAAACTGACTATCGCGGATTTCTTCAAATCTCCACGTTTCGAGACCCCCTGAATCCGGAAAAACAGGTTTTACGACGGTGTCTATCTGTCGTCGTCGTTGTTGTAATCGTTGCCGTCGTTTGTATACTGTATCACTTTTGAAAGAACGGTCGGATTCAAACAATTTATCCTCATGACTTTTTTTGATAAAAGGAAAATTATCAGAGTTATAGCATTTTCGAAATCCAATAAAAAAAAACGAAAATTAACATTTTAGACCAAACAAAGCACGATATGAAAAAAAGTCAAGAGCAGAAAAATGTTACTTTTTGAAAGCCCTATACGATAATCATAACGACTTTTTGAGTTTTTTTTTAAAATCGAAAATTCAAAATTTGACCGCACAAGAAATAATTAATCATTACATTCTCATCATAATGAGAATGGGTACATTTTTTCTTATGGGTAATACGTGTTAAACTTTATGGGGATTGCAGAACCTCTAAATGTCATTCTTTTAACACATTTTTTGTGGATTCGAACAAATTTCCGGGCGATATGCATGAAAATTCAAGAGAAAAAATTTCCAATGAGCTGTGGGAATGCCGTTGAAAGAAAGCCACTTGTTTAATAGCAAATTATTCCTTGGGAAAATTAGTCATTGTTTTGGGCTAAAGTGTTGCACACTTAATAAGAGTGGCAAGAGGGATATTGTCTGAAAGTTTTATACTTAATAGTTATTTATTTCAAAAGTAAATGCATATTTAAAAATGCGCTTTTGGACGTTTTTCATTGTTTTCCAAATAAACAAATGGATGAATCTCAACGTTAGACCCGCCAATTTGTAGATCTTTCTGACCCGTACAATTTTTAGCTACACTTTTTTTCTGTCAGACAAATCGGATCGTTGTAATAAATAAGCAAGCTGATGTCGCTTCCTTCAACGATTGTTAATATATAGAGTGAGTCGTCAGATCTCGACTCAAACGTGAGGCATATGTTATACATGCCGACGCTACAAGAACCTGCAGTCAGATTTCAGGTATCAAATTTTGCCAATATTTTTCAGGATACCAAAGCTGTCTTAAATCGGGAACTTTTGTTCATCCATCAAATAATTAGCATGAATTAGTTTTATTTGTGGGCTAACTATTAGTGCCGAACTACAATAAACATTTCGAAAAAGGTTAAAAAAAATTTTAACTTTGCTAGACACTTCTGGAATTTTTTTGACTGTTTTAGAAAAAAATGTTCAGAATTTTCTTTAAGATTACATCGTTTTCCAGTAATACGCAAGCAAGTTTTTTTTAATAAAGCTTGGGGATTGGACTGGAACACTTATATAGAAATATAGGTTTAAAATTAAATAAATTTTTGGCTTACTTGGAAGATTGTAGCAATGAAATTGTGTAACGAGATTAGCATAGTATCTTGCCAATGACGACTAAAGTGAACAGAGTACGTAGGATTATCTTCAGGGTTTTTTACAAACGGTAATGCTGTAAAGTCAAAAAACGTTGTTAATATTAAAATGATGCTGTTAATAATAGAGATTATGAATGTCCGGGAATTTGCCGGAATGCAATATAAGTAAAATGGTTAACTGATTGATGCTAAATGATCTACACGTTTTATGCAGTTATTTACCCGGATTAGCCATTACTTTAGAACGACTCACACAGTGCTTTTCACTTTACAAAGGCCCCATTGACATCTCTCTACATTTTTGAAAATTCCAAGTCGAAAAAAAATTGCAGAATACGTAATTTACACCACGATAAAGCTTATTTTATTGCGTACAATGCAAGTAATCATTTGTTCACGTATGGAAACTCTTTTTAAAAATATCGTTCGTTAAAATATGAAGACCGAATTTTTTTGCGTCACTGTGCACTTTTATTTAATTTTCAATGACGATATTTTTTAAATGGTCGACATATTTAGAAGTTTCAAAAGGATCCATTACAATAGCCGTTAATTATTTTTCTCTTGTATTTCCTGAAATTTTCCAAGGAATTTAGGCTCAAATACATCTCACTACTGTATAAATTACAAGAGATAGCACAGTCATCTTGAATTGCATTGTACGTTAATTGTTATTATTGTTGTATTATATTGTGTATATTGTGTATTATTGTTAATTGTTACAGCGATTTACATTTACGTATGTGCAATAAAAATATGAAATTATTTATTTAACTTTGTTTTTAATTACGAGAAATTTGGAAGTTACATCTAAGCTTATAAATTACCGAAAATTTCTGAAAATTTGAGATATCCAAAGATTTTGATAGGGGCAGCGAATCGCCGACATGTTGAGAAAAAAGGGGTAAAAGCGTTATTTTTGAAATGCAGACCAAAGGACACCATGTACGCTTTTACTATATGAACTCAAACTTTTTTTTAGAATTATATGATCATATTCTGAAAGTACTTTTTTCATGAATTTGAAATACATTGATCTATAATTAAATTTTTTTATTTTTCAATAACATTATAACAATTATAACCAATTGATCGATTTCCATGCTCGAAGGTTAAACAGACTCTTCATATGCCACGCGGCTAATTACCGATTGGAAAGTGACATTGCAATTAACCAGAAGTGGGACCAACGATCTCTATGACGTAGGGGTACAACCCGTACGCAATATAATTTTGTCTGCAAGTGTAACATATTTTTGCGAGGCAAGCATCGCACAGCCATCAATGACGTGCTCGATGTTCTCATTGGGATCTCCACAAAGACGGCATCTGTCAATAACTGCCGTCATACTGAGGATGTATTTTTGTTAATTCCTCGCCTTGATTACCCTGGCCTGGATGGCTATGACAAATCCTTCCGTCTCCGGAAAGAGCTCTCCCCGCTTTATCCAGAGGTTTAAAGCATCACTATCCATGCAAGGATGATCTGGAAATCAACAGCTGCCAGTTTTAAGGGGGTATAGAGGTCAACTCTACAGATGTAATGGTAGAGTGAGATATTAGTCTTGTTTTGGAAATATTCGCGCAATTATGCAACCTGAGAGGCACACAATCGACGAACATCCAAGATCATCAGTCATAGCCTCAAACAGAACACGGTCGTCCAGTATCATAGGAGCCCCGGCGCCTTTGAACAGGCTACCGGGCGCGTCCCTGGGTTACGGATAGGGAGCCCTGTACCGAGGGTTTCTGCTGAATACGGTCACACAACTCAATAAGCAGTCGCGGATAATAGTCCAGGTGTGGTACCGAAGGAAAAACCTCAAAGTCAAGGCGTTAGCAACCTTGCCAAAGACTGAATGGCACCAGGGTATGGTGTTGCAAACGGTGTCTCTAGGATACCAGGTCGCTTCCTAGAGTATTCAGACCTTACCCCCGCATGCGGGGCTCTGCGGGGGTGGACCCACACTGCCCTAGCTACTCGTGGGAACAAGATGGAAAATCAGAAAAACCTAAACAGAAGTGTGTGTGAGGAGTTGGGTGGTCCGTTGGACGTGACGGAGGAACTTGACTTGAGTGAAAAGACTTATGTCAAGCGGGATATAATAAAGGTGGAAAAAAATCTCAGCGAGGCTAAATAACACATTGACGCGTTGCAAATCGCAGTAAAAAAGATGCAGGATTTCTCGGATACGAAGGGAAACATGTTCATGCCAATCAGGCATGGGCTAGACGAAGTGGCAGGACTGACGAGGCAACTGAGTATCGCCTTGTATTTTGCCGAGCACTACTTTAGCTGCGTACCAATACAAGTTGGATTTGCCGCCTCGAAACAGGGGTATGACTTAAAGAAGAAGGCTTAGACGAAGAAAAAGACCAGCCAAAACGGTACTCAGACCGAAGAAACTATGGAAACTCCAACTCCCCATACTGGGAAGCGTGAGAGGGAGCCCACACTGAGTCCCGTGGAGGCTGGCACCACGAGGCCACAGACGAAGAAGTTGAGGACCCGTCCCGCGACCGTGACGACTTCAACACCGAAGAAGGATGATGAAGGGCAGCATGCACTAGCAGAACAAGCAAAGAAGAAGAAGAAGAAGGGGAATCAGAGGCGAGCTAGACCCGAGGAGGTTATTGTAAAACCTGCTGAGGAATCTAGCTACACGGAGGTTCTGAAGGACCTCAAGTGTAAGGTGAGACCGGACACCCTTGGTGTAATAATCAAGGGTGTCAGGGAAACTCGCTGATGAGAGGTCCTAGTTGAGTTAGGACATGCAGCAGATGGCAGAGCGAAGCTGTCTGCGGCCATTAAGGTGGCACTTGGATCCGGGGGTAGCGTGCGGGAGCTCGTCCCCCGCATCGAGGTCGAGGTCCTCGACGTCGACACAACCACGGAGGTGCAAGAAATCGAGGAGGCTATTAAGCAACACTTCAGTGAGGCCACAGGTGAGGTGAAAGTCAGCCTCACGAAAAAACCCTTCAGGTGGATTGGGTTGCCTGTCGCGTCAGGAAAAAGATGGAGGTGATACGGTGTTACGGCTGCCTAGGCTACGGCTACATGGCAGCGGCTTGCTAGGGCTGTGACCGAAGAATGGCCTGTTGGAATTGCGGCAAAGAGGGCCATAAGGCTGCGACGTGTGAAAGCACGCCGCAGTGCTTCCTCTGCGCTGCAGAAGGAGAGCCCCGGACAGATCATCAGCCGGGGACGATGAAGTGCAGGGCGTTCCGAGAGGCAGCTTTGTGGAGGAAGCCTCAAGAACGTGCTGCCTTAACAAAACATACCCAACCAGGATGTCGAAGGCCGACGAGCCCATTGTGTGGTAACACCACACTACTGAGGACGATGCGTGCATCCTGGTTGGATGAAAGTGGGAAGAATGCCAAGCTGGCGCTCAGAATTGGAAGCCCAAGCACGGCTTACTGGCCTTACCATATGTCCTTGAGGTAATGCGAAGGCGGTTCCGAGGACATGGGTTGACAGGAAGAGGGGAGTTTAGTGGGTATTACCGTTTTTTAGGATGAGGCCCATACTTAGTGCGTAAATGCATTCTCACCTCCTCTACAAAAAAAAAAAAAA
>CAKNYM010040972.1:9315-37707 GCA_932195095.1 Andricus curvator
TCATCGCAGCATTGTAAATATAATACACAACCGCTTCTGCCCTGGGCAGCTGAGGTAGATATTGGAAATATCAGATATGGAATTAGATATTTCGAGCCGTATAATTACAATAGACTACATTCTGAAATAGGAAACAACAACAAAGGCGGGCGCATGTACTTCACAATAAAAAGCACAGAATTCTCCCGATATGCAGATCTATACCCAAAAAGTTAAATATCTGTATTGTAATTTTAAGAGATATTGATATCGAGATTTCTTAAAATGATGTATGTTGATTTTTTTGAATGTATACACTCTTCATTTGAAAATAATAAAGTTTTTTTCCATTATGTGGTTCAAAGTATGGCATTCTTCCCTATAAATTACAAACCAAAGGTGCAGCTATTCAGATTGGTATTAGCTATTTATAAATGATTTCTGTATAAGAACACAAGATAATTCAAAGTGTTCAGTTGCAAAATGAAAGGGGTATAGGGTAATGGGTACAGTGATTGGCCACCTATGAAAATGATTGGCCACTTCAAAATTATCATATATTAAGGAATATTGAGAATTAAAACTTATAACAAATGGCGTGGAGTTTGTTGATGACAATGCTGAACTGTTTATTAAGTTTTATTTTGTGAATATTTATTAATTATGTATATTTAAAGCAAATGGCTCATCACTGGAGGGGGGGGGGGGTGGTCAACCATTCTGTATATATTTATTTTTTTCGTAGCTCGTGTCGTTAGCCTAAAAATTTAATTTTTTAAATTTCAATGCTGTTTTTCACGAATATAACAAAACTACGCGTTCTTCCGAAAAGTAATGCTTGGCTTTGTAGATATTTTTTGGATGCACAATTTTCGTCAATTCATCTTTTTTCTTATCTTGCATAGTTTGACCGCACAAAGGAATTTTTTATTTTTCATTATTTTTTTGTAAGATCAAAATTTTAATTTTTGATTTTCCAAGAAAATTTGAAAAGTTTTTATGACAATATTGTAGGGTGTTATCGGAAAAAGTAATGAAAATAAATTGTTTGCCTTCCAGATTAATACGAATAGCCGTACATAGAATTTCTAAATCTTGAAAAAAGTGTTCTTAAAAATTTTGAAAGTGCTAGAACTTTTTGAAATTTTTTCCAAAATGGCTGGCTAACGAACTTTCCTTCTTTTACCACAAACCAGTGTGGGAAAGGAATTTTGAATTAGCGAATTCCTTTAAAAGTTATCGCGTTGTCAGACAACAGACAGACAGACAGAATGACATACATTTTCGTAAAATCTATTTTTTCTGACTCAGGGGGTCTTCAAACGTGGAGAATTGACGAAAACTGGATGGGTCTAAATTCACATGAATCTAAGACATTCCATCATAAATTATGAGAATGTGAAAAAAATGACATGCATAGGTTCTGCAAGTCCGCGATGAAGTTTAACACGTATTTCCCATAAGAAGAAAAGTCTGTTTCATAGGGTCCAAAAAAAAAAAAAAACAGAAAAATGAAAAATTGGATTTTGCGAGTTTTTCGCTCTAATTATAATTTTTCGCGGTTTTTTAGTTACAAATGGTTTTTGAATGCATAAAATACTACTTGCTACTGATAACTAGATGTTCAGATAAATTGTTTACAAAATGTATTTTTTTTAGCAATTTGCTCTTAGAATAGAGATAGAAAGTCGCGGTTCTTTCCAAATTTTTAAACTTATTTTCAACTTTTTAGTTAGATCAAGGCAATAATAAATTAGATTTAACAGAAATAATTGTTTGAGCAAATTATTATAAATTCATGTTAACAAACATAATTGTTTGAACAATTTATTATTATTTGTAATAATATTCTCTTTGAAAATTGCTAGAAAGTTGCAAGGTAAGAATTTATAAAATGTAACAAGCATAATTTTTTTCTTTATTATTATTGTATATAAGTATCGTCTCCTATAGTAATGCTAGATAGTTTCGGCTTTTTCAACAATTTTCCACTTTTTGTCAACTTTTCACGTAGACTCAGGTAATAAATAATTCAATTTATCAAACATAATTGTTTCAATTATTTATTAATAATTTAAATAATATTATCTTTGAATAATGCTAGAGAGTTGCGGTTTTTTCTGAAATATTCAACTTTTTGTTCACTATTCAGGTAGATTAAGGCAATTGACTAATTAAATTTAACAGAAATAATTGCTTAAACAATTTATTATTATGTATAACAATATTTCTCAGAATATTTTTACAAATTTGCAGTTTCTTCTAGAAATTTTCCGCTTTGATTATTTGAAGTTGATACACATAATTGTTTCAACAATTTGTTACCAATTTGAATAATATTCTCTTTGAATATTGCTAGAAATAGCTTCCTTACTCTTCAATAAAATTTATCAATGTTATAGGTCAATCGATTCGTCTTGAATCAACACAACTTTTCTATTCTCGCATCAACTTTAATTTATGAGAAAAAGAAAATTTTTACTATAAAAATCGATTAAAAAAATATATAAAATACCATAACTTCTCTATTCTTTGATAAAATGTATTATTATTGTAGGTCGATCGATTCTTCTCGAACCAAAGAATCTTTTATGTTCTTGCATCAACTTTGAATTATGCTAATGAAAAAAGTTTTACTATAAAAAACCGATTTTTGAAATATTATATTATTGAGTGCTAAAAAAATGCTATTAATATTTTTCGAAATCCTTCGGTCAGTTTCAAGATATTAGTGGTGAAAATAAGCCCTCCAAATTTCCTCAATTTATCTGCAACCGTTTTCAAGATACCATGTTCACAAAAAAGTGGGACATCCACACACAAACGCAAACACCCGGAAAATCACTTAGAACATTGTATTAGAAATTTTTAAATTGAGGAAGGTTTAATTAAATTAATTAAAAAATTTTGGAAAATGTTACCATTACAAAGTTTCCTCTGTGAGGAAGAAAAATAATAATGAATTGTTTAAACAATGATTTTGTTAACTTAAATAAATTATTACTTTTCACTAATTAAAAATTTAACAAAAAATGGAAAATTTTAGATGAAACTGCAACTTTCTAGCATTATTCTGAGAGAATATTATTATAAAAAATAATAAAATGGCTTAAGTGAGTATTTCTGTAATATACATACATATATGTACATCGTTTGAATTAAAACCTAAATCATTTAAAATTTTCCCAAATTGTGTCCATATGGAAAAAATCCTATAATATCTTTATCGGCACCGTTAACCAAAAAAGTACTGGTATCCACATTAAGATTCATTCAAAGAATCTAGAACAATTCAAGACTATTTTGTTGATATCAAAAATAATTTTAATTTTAATCTTAAGAAGATTTCAACTAAAATATTAACAGAATGTAATTTTTTTGAAGATTTCGAACAAAAAATTGAAAACCTTTTTCAGAATTTTGAAAGATTTCAAGACGATACAGATTTTTGTTAAGATTCCTGGGATAATTGGAAATCATTTTTTATTTTGAAAAATTAATTTTTAAAAAACATTTAAAAATATTTTGAAACATTTCAAAAATATTGAAAAAAAATCTAGAAGATTTTGAGGCAGTGTTTTTAGTTTTGAAATATTTGCACATGTTTTTGGAAAAATTCGAAACAATTTAAAAGATACGCACAAGTTTTCAAAAAATTTGAGGAATGATTTAAAATTTGAAATAATTTGAAAACATGAAAATAAATGTCGATTATTTTTGATAATATTAATTTGAGTAGAATATTTATAAATATTCCAAAACATTTTAAAAGTTTTTAATAAATTAAAAAAAAAATTTTTTTAATTTAGAAAAAATTTGAATCATTTTCGAAAATATATCGAAGTTTTGCAAAATTTCCAAAGTAATTAAAAATTTGAAGTGATGTAAAATAGTGAAAACAAAATGTAGATTTTTTTAAATTTCCGAACAGAAACTGCAGAAGGTTTTTAGGGTTTTTTGAAAGGTATCAAGATAAGAATACAAATATTTTCTTAAGATTCCTGGGAAAATTTAAATTGATTAATTTTGAAAAATTGATTCCAATAGACTATTGTTAAAGATTTTTAAACAATTCAAACGATTTCCAAAATTGTCAAAGAAGAATTTCAATGATTTTAAGGCAATTTTAGGGATAATTCGAGTTAGTTTGAAAGATATTGCGGAATTTTGAAGTTTTGAAGAGATTAACAATATTTTTAATTACAACAATAATTACAACAATAATTTTATTTTAATTTCTACAAAAATTTTTCAAACTTCCACAGGTTATAAATATATTTTAAGCCGAATCGAATTTTCCTAAAATTTTCTAAAATTCTGTAAAATAAAAAACTTTATTGGAAATTTTCCATATATATCTTAAACATATCTGAAATTTTCAAAATTTGTTTTAATTTCCTTATGTCATTTTTTCCATAAATTGATGATCTGTGAAAATGATACTTTTAGAGAAGATTAGCTTACAACAATAAATTTAAATTGAGAATTTAAGGCTTTTTCGGGTTTCAATCGTGTGCGAAACTATCACAGAGCGCCCCATAGCGGGGACTGGTCGAACTTGATTGGCCAATCAAGTCTTTTTGTAAAAACCCGGGAGGCCGGAAAGCCAAATCGGCTTGGTATTATATCCATGGCCCCTATTGATGTTATCAGGGTGTTTTAAGATTTTGATTGCTCCTCTATGTTTTCTTGAAAAAATATTGTACGTTCTTGCGATGACGGTTGATTGGTCCAATGAAATGATATGTCCTGTTTCGATATGATTCTAAGCTAGTGCTGATTGCGTGAAATGTTTTAGCCTGCCTTTACACTTATGTTCCTTTACACGTTGGCTCACCGCCCTCCCGGGTTCTCCAATATAGACTTTGCCACAAGAACAAGGCATTTTATATGCTCCCGGATCACTGATAGGTGTCCTTTTATCTTTATGGTTGTATAGAAGCTGTCCTATTTTCGCAGTTGGTTTCAATATGGTTTGGATGTTGTGTTTGTTGAGAATTCTTCCTATTTGTTCTGTGATACCTTGAATGTAGGGTAGGATGGTGGTCGTTTTTCTCTCTCTTTGTTTAGTAGGTTGTGTTGACTTGTTTTTTTTGAGTGTATTTTCTTATTGCTTTATCAATTTGTTTGTTTCTGTAAGGCCATTTTGCAAGACGGCGGACAAATCGGGTCCCAGAGCCATTATTCTATGTATATTGCTTGAATTAAGAAAATGATTGTTGACCGCTATTGTACTCGTGATACTTTATTAAGCCTCACATGTTTTTTAATCGCTGTTCAGAATATTTTCGATTTATTTCATGAAGTATGGCCCGATCGTCAGTCCTGTCACGTGTCCCAAGGGGTGAAAAGTGAACTTCATGCATACATATTTACTATAACCACTGAACTTTTCAATCTTTCTAATATGCCAATAATATGCTACAGTATCCATCTCCCAAATTCTACAAAAAAGAAGAATTTCTTTATTTTTGCTTTATTTTAATTAGACTCCGAAGTCTTGTCCGCAGGAAATTGAATCGGGCGAGCGATCAGTTTGAAATACCGCCTAGCGGTTGTAAAATAGGCCGTAAGAGTGCTCTGCTGCATCACCTTGCTTTAGTGAAGCTCGAGTTATTCTAAAGGAATGTCATCGGTGAGTGAATTATTTTATTTTTGCGATAAACTAAGTGATAATGAGTGCGAAATCGATGCGTACCTTTATTCCCCGTCAGTCCTGTCACTTGCTGTTTCCACTAGTAACTAATAAAAATGATTATAAAGTGATGGGTACACTGTTAGAAATGTTTTCAATTTTAATATGCAAGGGCATATGAACTTTAATATACTTTGTATATGAAATTGAAATGTATATACAATGAATATGCATTTTAAAATGGCACATATGAAATTTAATATACAGACATATGACTCTTCAATTCGTGTATATTAAATTTCAATACTTCGCGCACTAATAATGGAGGTGGACGCCAGGCATGCGCAGAACGCTGGATTTACGCCGACAGTCAGCCTTGCCGGGGAATACCGGCGTTCCGCGGCGTGCACGTGCATGTTTAATCAAAAACGAAAAAAATTAGCACGAAATAATATGAATATAGAAAAAAACAAGTGATTTTTGCAAGCAAGTGCAATTACAAGGAAGTGCAATTACATTACATATATCTGAAAAAACGTGATGTTTCTAGGTAATTAAAGCCATCAGTGTTTCACCATATTTTTGTTATTTCAATCAGAATTAACTGGTTAATAAATATTCGATTTTAATCAAGAACTGCTGCTTTTCTTAATAATAATACATACATGTAGAATTTTAGATATTTTCCAAGGCATCGAGAGTATTGTCGGTATTTCGACTGCAGGTGCGCTTATATACATAATACTCACAGGATTATAACCCCAAAATACGTAAGCCTCTTTTATATTTTCTTTACATTTTTCGACTTGACAATGAATTCCGAAAGAATATATTATTAGCGTGACCAGACGTCCTGATTTATCAGGACAATTTCCGATTTTTTATCGCTATCCTGATTTTTTGATTTTTTCTGTTATGTCCTGATTTTTCATGCCCGAAAACGAAAACTCGCGATTTTTATTGTGTTTGTGGAATGTTACTAATATTTAAAAAGAAAGGAAAGTATAGAGTTGTCTAAAAAAATGGAAGTTCTCAAAAGTATATAAATTAATTTCTTTTATTAAATTAAATTCAGGGAATCGAGATATAATTTTATTATTTTGTTCGAAATTCAAAAATTTGGTTAAGAACAAAAAATTCAATCTTTTTGGTTGAGAATTCAACTGTTTTGTTGAAAATCCGCCTTTTTGGTAGAATATTAACTTTTTTTTTGAGAATTTCTGTTTTCTGTTTGAAAATTCTACTGTTTTGTAGGAAATTCGTCTTGTACATGAACATTATTTTTTTAACTAAAAATGTCATTATTCCCTTTCCGGTTAAAAATTTCATCTTTTTTTGTAGAAAGTTCATGTATTTCGTTGAAAATTAATTTTTTTGGGTAAAAATTGAACTATTTTGATAAAAAAATCGTTTTTTTTGTCAAATTACTTTTTTTAACTGAAAATATAACTTTTGGGTTGATAATTCATTTTTTGGTTGAAAATGTAACTATTTTGTTGAAAATTAATGTTTCATGATTGAAAATTAATTTTTTAACTGTAACTATAACTATTCCATTCAGGGTGTTGAAAGTTCATCGTTTTAAGTTGAAAATTCTTGAATTATTTGGTTGACAATTCGTCTTTTTTGATAGAAAATTAATCTTTATGATTGAAAATTCATCTTTTTGATCGAAAATTCAAATATTTGATTTAAAATTAATTTTTTGTATTAAAGATTAATCATTAATATCATTATAGTTCAAAATTAATATCTTTGGTTAAAAAATTTTTTACTTTGTGAAAAACTCGGTCCCTTATGGTATAATATTAGGTTTTCTTGTGAAAAATTCATCTTTTTAGTTTGACAACTGATTTCTTTGGTTAAAAATTCAACTATTTTGTTTAATTGTACTTGTTCTTGTTAAAAATTAATTTTCTTCAACAGAAAATATAACTATTACATCTGTTTTGTAAATTCATCTTTTGCAGTTAGAAATTCATGTATTTTGTTGAAAATTTGTCTTTTTTGGTAAAATATCAAGTTTCTAGGTGAAAAATTAATCTTTTTGGTTGACAACTAATTTCCTTGATTGAAAATTAATTTTTTTTCTTTAAAAAATTAATTTTTTAAACTGAAAATATATATGTTCTATTTTTGGTTGAAAATTTATCTTTTTTGGTTAAGAATTCGTCTTTTTTGGTTGAGACTTAATCTTCTTGGTTGAAAAGTAATTTCTTCGCTTAAAAATTTCACTATTTTGAAGAAAATTATGTATTTTCTTGAAAATTGTTCTATTTTGTTAGAAAATTACTCTTATTGATTGAATATTAATTTCTTCAGTTGAAACTTTAACCTGGAAAAAAGAATTTGTATCAGTGAGCGAAAATGAAAAATTAGTCAGGGAAAACTCAGGGAATTCCGAAATTGGTATTATGTAGCAAGCCTTTTCAAAAAAAAACGTGCATTAAGTTAAATTGTATTGGTATGGGAGAAATTAGAGGCTGAAAGGGTGAAAAGTGGAATAATGTCCTCATTTTCCGATCAAGCCATCTGCACGGAAAAAATTTATCCGTAAAAAAGTCACGAACTAGTAGCTAGGTCTCGGATATGAGAAAAATTCATCGGATATTTATGTATTTTCGTAAATAACCTGCGAACTTTGAGAAAGATTGAGGAACTCGATGTGAAAATTCTAAAACGGTTCATCACTTTTTTTTACGTGAATAATTACAAAAATATTACGAGTGATTGGGAAAAGATTCTCAGAGCACTCACGAGCTTGCCCGACAAATCTGGGAACTCCAAACTAAGTCGCCCTGTACGTGGGCCACGCACACACGCGCGGTGCGTGTGTGCGCTCGTATGTGTGCCTCGAGCTCGTCGAATGAGTGGCTAGAAGTTTTATAATACCTATTTTGTTTGGCCTCGATGGCTGCCCGTGTTTACGCACGCCTGGTTTATGTTTAGAAACTGGTGAGTCAGCAGTGTTTGAGGTTCGAATCTTCTGAGTTGCGAATTTATAAATTAATATAAAATCAAATCGCACAAATAAAATTTTTCCTCTTTTTATTTCAGTCTGAAATTTTCAGGAACTGTTCGTAGGAAATTCGAACTGTTCGTAAGAAACTTCGAAATTTATGCATATGTTTCTCATAGAAATAAGGATTTAATGTTTCATTTTTTTATCTCGTATCCGAGACCTAGCTACAAGTTCGTGACTTCTTCACGGATAAATTTTTTCCGTGTGGTTACCCTATATATTATGACAGTTGTAGGAGAACTTTTTTGGTTAACTAGGAATTACATATCCTATTGAAAAAAAATGCATCCAAAGTAATTATATGTCTTAAATCCGCTCTAATATTGTTTAATGTTGATGATTGCTTGCATTTTGAAGGATCGTGCAATTATGAATTTCACATTCGCTAATGAGTGTTTATTTTTTATTTCGAAGTTCCTGAATATTCAGGTTCGTTTTGAAATTATGCAATTTGAATATTGTATTTTGAAATAGTGTGTGTAATTTAATGATTTTGAAATTAAATCTGATGAAGCATTATACCTTTACTATTAGAAAATAAAAATGCAGAGATATTTTATTCAAACGGTTAAACTTCACGAACAGTATATAATATTACCGAATTGAAAAATTCCCGAAAGTTTTTAATATTACCAAATTTGAAAATTCCCGAATAATAAAATTCCACCCAAAAAATTGTCGAATTATAAAATATCCGAACTAGAAAATTTCCGAATTAAAAAAATTAATTTTTTTCATATATTTATAAAGTTAATTGAACTGTTACAATTACAATTATATTACAAATAACATTTTTTCATTATTAGAAAAATTTCAATTGTTTATATACGGGATTTTTCTAGTTCGGATATTTTATAATTCGGGAATTTTTTAATTCAGTAATACTATAAACTGTCGGGAATGTTATCATTCGGGAATTTCCTAATTCAGTAGATACTATTATAAACTTAATATAATCATTACAAATTATTTAATATTCATATAAATAATAATTTATAATCAAATTATTATTAATTATTCTAAACTTACTGAACTCAATCATATGAATTTAATTTATATGAAAGGAGTTTCAAGTGATTTCTACTTATTTTAATGGATTTTTACGATTTCAAGAGATTTTAATGCATTTCTAGAGGACCTTAGGGAATAGATTAAATTTTATTCCAAGGGATTTTACGGATTTAAACAGTTTTTAAGGGATATGAAGGAATTCGATAACTTTCAAAGTGTTTCCAAGAATTTCAAGAGATTTTGTTTCTAAATTTTTAAAATTTTTAATATCTAAAAATGTATTACTATTATGGATTTTTAAATAGCTTGTTTTTAATATTACAAAATAAAAATCCACGGAGGAGAACACGCGGTTCGCGCGCTTACGTTTACTACTATAGTGTAAAATATTTTAGGCGCTCAAACTTGAACTATTTTTAATTTGAGTTCAAGCGCATTAGAAAGTGTTATTTTCAATTTACATTCAATATTTATATTAATTATGGTAAGGATGAAATAACAAATCTTTTACAGAAATATTTAATTACAGTCATAAGTATCACGATTAATTATTGACAAGGGAATTTTTAAAAGATGAAATATTCTTGATCATGAGGAAAATTTAAAACATATATAACAATTTTTTATTCAAAAAATTTTATGTTTTCTCGGGCTTTTCAATGGATATCCAATGGCCTAAGTATATCAAACTTAAACAAAAATTTTTTTAAAGGCAGAAATCATAAAAAAAATATTTAAAATTATTTAAAAACTGTGCAATTTCTTATAAAAAGATTGTTCTTTCTTTTCTAAATGTAGAAATAGATGTTTAATCTTTCCCCACTTCTTCCCCTTGTTCGTGAAAAATTCCCCTGTTTCCTCTTTTTTGAGCTCTCTTTGCGCTGTGATCCCTGTTATTATTACTGACAGCACAATTGAAATTTATATGTATTTTATAACAATATAGTTTACAGATTGAAGAATAGATATGTTTTATTGCCAATTTTGCAAGCACCAAACTGTACACTTGGTAAATCATTTAAGCCATCAACGGCTTCACAGGAATATCACGGATAACTTGCTATGTTGTTACAATAAGTGCAAAAAGTCTTTCCGCTTAGAGGTTTCGTTGCGATCACATGTATCTCGTGTACATTATTATCAGAAGACAGAAAAGAAAAAGGTGCAAGATGATACTGTTGTTAACAGCCAAGGCAAATTTGTCTGTAGTATCACTTTTTGCAAAAAGCAATTCGAACATTATTCTAATTTTATTAAACATTTGAAAACTCATATTGAACGTGGTATAAACGTTCAATGTCCATTTGAGTCTTGCGAGAAGGCTTATAATAATCTCAGTTCATTTACTGGACATATGTCTAGAAAACATAGGGCTGAAAGACCTGATGAACTTCGTACTCAAGAGAGTGACTCTGCGCTCTCGAATTTTTCATCTCATCCTTTTGTTCAGCATTCAGAAAATATTAATTGTAGCGAAGTAGTAGATGATTTAATTCCCGAAACATTACAGTCAATTCAAAGGGAATTTGGTGTTAATGATTTTCATCCAGAAGATTCTGAAGACTTATTCCTATTAAATATTGCTCAATTGTACCTCAAATTAGAAAGTCAATTTATACTTCCTGTTAGTACTCTACAATATATTATAACAGAATTTTGCAACGTACACCAAGAAAGTCAGGGGATTGTAAAAAGCAATTTAAAAGAACGTTTATTGCAAGAGAATATGGCAGAAGAAGTAGTAAATTCGATAATAGAGGAAGTTTTTAGTAATGATCCATTTGTAGAGAAAAATAAACTTCTGGAAACAAATTATAAGAGAAAAGAATTTTATAAAAAGAATTTTGCGTATGTGGAGCCTATTCAGATCAAGCTTCCTTCTGAAAAATCAGAAAAAAAATATTTTCACTACGTACCGATTGAAGAAACTATTAAATGTTTGTTCCTCGACAAGAATTTAGAAGACAAATTTTCTGATATAAGAGAAATTCGAGATAACGGAGTACTTAAAGACTTTACTGATGGACGTGTATATTTACAAAATAAGGGAATACAGGAAAATCCTGAGGCACTTATATTGATGGGTTTCCAGGATGCATTTGAAACCGTAAATCCTCTTGGAGCAGCTAAAGTTAAACATAAAGTTATAGGTATCTATTTAAATTTTCTGAATCTTCCTGAACACTTACGTTCCCACATTAACACTATAAAGTTAGTTGGGCTTGTTAAAGAAAAAGATTTTAACCATGAGATCGTATATGGTAAAATAGTGGAGGATTTAATAAAACTTCAGTCCAGCGGAGTAAAAGTATGTACAAATAAAATTGTAAAAGCAGTTCTTCTGTTCATGGTTGGAGATAATCTTGGGAGTCATTCTCTTGGAGGGTTTACAGAGAACTTTAGCCGTGCTGAATATTTCTGTAGATATTGCTTAGTAAGTCGAGGCCTATTTGAAGCTGAAAATGGCGAATTCGGTGAATATCCACTGCGAACTGTAGATTCGTATAATGCTGCTCTAAAAAAAATTAAAGATGATGATCTCGAAATTTACCAAGGAGTGAAGTTTGACTCAGCTTTCAATCGACTGCCCAATTTTCACGTATGCAACCCAGGTCTTCCTCCTTGTTGGGGACATGATGGATTTGAAGGCGTGATAGCCTACGATTTGAAATTGTTCATAAACTATTTTATAAGAAAGGGCTGGTTTTCTCTCAAGGTTTTGAATAGTAGAATAGAACAATTTCCCTATTCTATAGAAGATAGAAAGGATAAGCCTTGCAAAATAAGTGCTACAAGCAAGAAAATGGCAGGTGGCGCTTGCCAAGTATGGCAATTTTTGAGGCTTTTTCCTTTAATGGTTTCTGATAAAATCAAAGATCTTGATGATGAAGTATGGTACCTTGTCATTTCACTCAGCGAAATTACTGAGATAATTTGCGCACCAGAAATTCACGAATCCTACTTGCCATACTTGCAAGGTATTATAAATGAATATCTCTCTTTAAGAGTATCTAAATTTCCGAAAAATAAACTACGACCAAAGCATCATTACATACAACATTACCCATATTTAATCAAACAATTTGGCCCTCTTATGAAGGTTTGGAGTTTGCGGTTCGAGAGTAAGCACACTTACTTCAAACGCGTAACTCGTACATTACACAACTTTATAAACCTTACGAAATCACTCTCTGTAAAGCATGAAATGTTTATGAGTTACTTGAGGTTGGGTGCAGATATAAGGGAAGATGTACAACTTGATGGAAGTGGAGAATTCCACGGCCACATTTACTGTAAAGAAATCATGGAAGCCTTAAAAGCAGCAAACTTGCCTTCTTCTATTCAAGAATGCAATTCTATTGTTATAAAGGGCACAACATATAAAAAAGGGAATGTCATAGTTTTGTGTGCATCTGGCTACCAACGTGACATAGCAATGGGAAGAATTTGCATTTTCCTACACGATGATTACGATAACATATATTTCGTACTCGAAGTTCTAAAAATCAAGTATCATCCAACTCTTCGCTGCTATGAATTGGCCGAGATTTTGAAGTACGAATGTTGTGCTTTGAATCGATGTATTAGACACGAGCCACTTAATGTTTACACAATTGGGAATTTCGTGTGCGTTAAGCCAAAATATGGCTTTGTTGTCACTGGCTTATAATGTCACACCAGAATACGAAAGGTACTTGTAAATAAAAGTTTAAAAAATAATATTTGGCACTTCTGTACAACAGCTTGTGGGTGCATTTATGTAGAAAATATATCGTTAACAAATATAAAACCAAAAATGTTTTTCTAATATGCTTTTAACAATGCGCTACCATTAACAAGCATAGTGAAAAATACTCATAAGAAGCAAGAAAACTCGCTTCATTCAGCTATCTGCTATATTCAAATATCTTTAATAGCATTGCACGAATGCCAATTTCACTGTCAGCGATCTTACTAATATTATCTTTAATCTACCAAATTTATATAATTCAATATTTGAATTATCATTATCCATCACTTCAATCTGTAAATAATATGAGCTTATAACTTCATAAAGAAATAATTATATTCTTTCCTATTCTTAGCTACAATCATGCCATTATTTAAAATCGTCGATTCCAGTCGCAGCAAAAAAGGCCTTATCAGAGCATCTAGTTTGGAAGAAGTTCTTATTGAAGCAAAAAAAAAGTTCAATCTTCCAGACGACACGGAATATAAGGTTAGATTTTTACTAGGTATTTATTTATTATTCAGGATGAAGTTGTTGCGATTACTCATCTGCTTATGTTGTTTAAGTTTCCATACTATCAAAAAAGTTGTTCGCCACATTGAAGTTGAAAATGGTCTGAAAATTTTCATATAGTGATATTTTGCCAACAACATTTATCATTATTGATACAAACCTGAAAATATTGTTAGCATTTTTTGGAAACTACATATATTTCATCTGATTGCTTAATTTAATGATTTTAAAATCCAAGAAATAAGTTTTACAAATTTATATTCCTGATACTGGAAAATGTGGGTTTGCCATTGCCATATAATTTAAATTAATTGTTCTAAACTAATGCTATTTATAAAATAAATTATAGATTGTGGAAGAAGAAGATGGTACTGAAATTTTTGATGATGCTGTTCTATTGGAAAGGTGTAATCAGTTTTCAGATCTCAAAACAAATTTGACGTTAATGGTATTGCCTACAAATGCAGCTTGGACCGAGAAAATATTAATATTGGATAATATATTCAACCAAGACATCGTTTCAAATCAGGCCGGGAATGGTATACTTATTTCTCTATAATTGTATATTACCCTTTGATTTAAAATAATATAATACTTGAGGAGTAGTAGTTTTTAAATTTTTCAGAATTACATTTGTTTAGAATTATGATGTTTGTGTTCTCCTTGGTGTAAAATATTTTATTTTATATGCATTACAGAAACGTTTCCTATATCAGGAACTTCAAGTTCTACTAACGATAGTGGGGAGAGCGTTTCTCGAAATATATTGGCAGATATTTTACAGAAAGTCCCTCAAAGAGTGATCGAATACTGTGCTAAAAATTTAACGCCTATACCAACTGATGTTATGCTTATGAATGCTCAAATAGGACATTATATGCTACAAGTTTTAAAAGATCATTCTCGATCTCGAGCTTATTCTATTGCTGCAATGCTTGTTAATCAGTATCCACTATTAGGAGATCATGTTAAAGGACATACCATAGGCAAAGGTTATGAAAGTCTAGGAATGCGAATCTATAATGCTGTTAATTATAGGAAAGACGTTAATGATAAGAAGAGAAAGGGGGCCCCAGATCCCTTATTTAATGTAGAAGAAGAGGAAGACGTCTTTAAAATTTCGCGAAGACATGATCAATATGGATGTCTGGAGTATCAAGCTGGGATTCCACCGGATGATCTTGAGACTTTAGATGAAAAGCGTTTGTGGCTGTTTAATTTATATAACGAGCCATCACAATGGAATTCAGTCGAAATCAGTGCGGCATTAAATCTCACATTTTATTCTCAGCGGAAGATGCTAAATGCTGAAAATAGATGTATTCTGCAATTGATTATGTACTGGCCATTTCTAGGCGAGTCAAAATACTTGCTGGAGCATGCGTCCCGTGTGATTTATGGTAAAGACGGTCGTTCAGGAAGAACAATAAATAATATATGGCATGAAAATCTGACCTCGACTGTGCCAGCATTCAAGCAACATTTCAAAGCTCTTTGCTTAAGCTCCAAATCGAAGAAAAATAAACCAAAAAATTCTCCAGACTTCGAGTATATCGAGGAAATGATCATCGAAGCAGAGAATATGTGCAAAGATTTACAAAATGAAATTCCCAATGCTATCTTGGTATTTAAATTACTGGTCGGTTACTTAAGAGAGGACGAGGATCTTCTTATAAAAGTTATTGACGTAAGTTTCCATCCTCCATTATTTATTTTTTCAACAAATTTTGTATTTTTGTGTAAAGGAATATATCTAGAAAACTTAAAGTCTCCTACTATTAACTTTTGTACAGGCAGTTTGAAAAAAAATTGGTTTTTTCGGGTCTTCATTAAACTCATATTGTTTCAAATAGGACACTTCTACAGATGCAGATACGATGAACTCAGCACCATCTCCGTATCCCGTCGTAATGATAAGAGGTATATTCTTTAGACTCTTTATCTTACACTGAAATTTCTATTTGGATTATTTGTATTTTCCATTCCTTGTACAGATATTAAGGTATAACCATATCTTAATTACAGGAAAATCGATCTTTGATCCTTTGGCACAAGTTAGCGTAGTTTTGGAGAAAAAAATTATTATTAAAGCAGACGATGTTCTTGAAGGTATTAAAACTGCCTTTGCCTCATACTACGTCTTCGGATACGCGTATCCAGCTGGTTTATCTAAGTCATTAGAATTTCTACAAAGGTATCTTTATTTAATATATTTAATATACCATTTATGGTATTATATGCATTAATTGTATATACATAATATTTTGTATATTATTTTACAGATTTATATTTGAAATAAATCCCCTAGCGGTCTCAGATAAGAGAGAGAAAGGAGCAAAAAGAAGACTGAGGTCTTTCGATACTCAAGTAAAAAACTTGATGGCAACCTTGGAAGGAATTATCAAAACTTTGTAAATTGGTTTTTCTAAGTTTAAGCGTTTTTTTGGAAATGTACTTAAAAAGTATTTTTATGTGCTAATGAGGTTCGAAAAATGTTTCAAATAAAAAGTTTAACGTTAATGCTTCACAAATTTATAACTTAAAAAAAAATGTCAACAACGAATTGATCAGAAATTATTATTTTTTTAATTGTCTACATTAAAATATAAAATTGCATATTCCTATAAAGTTTTAACAATGTTACAGCGTTAAATTCCGATTTCAAATACAAATTTTTAAAAGTATTACATTTAAAAAAAATATGTTCAATCACACGACTGAGACTAAGTACCATACATTAAATAAAAGTTTCATATATTAAAAATGTGTTTCAAATAGTTTTTTTGTGGTCCTACTATTTTTTATAACAATTTTATCTTTTCGGATTGAGTTGCGATAAAAAAAGTATTGACTTAAGCAATAGCAAAATCGTTAGCAAAATAAAAGAAATACATGTTTTTTTCTGGTTATTGTACAAAATATGTAACATAGTATATATTAGGATACTTTGAAAATATTTTAACAATAATATTGAAAAATGGAAAGTGGGTTTCATTATTTTTCTGATGGTTTTGCTAATGCTTGAGTCAATTCTTCTTTCTTTGCAGCTTTTTCCGAAAAGATATATAAATTTTTTTACTCGTCTCCTAAAATTAATATACCTGCATAGAAAAACTTCTAAGCATGGTATTATTAACTTTGATATACCTGTGTCTTAAATTTAATATACATCTGTGTCAATCTTAGTATAGATGTGTATTAAAACTCATAAACATCGTGTCATTAAGTTTAATATATATGCTTCTTAAATTTAATATACATCCATATTATATTTCATATACGCTTGTATATTGAATTTCAGTAGCCGCAGTGCATATTTGCTTCACACACATGTATATTAAATTTCATGCAGATTTTTTTAACAGTGCAGGTTTTGAGATAGGAGGGACCGAATGTCACTTTTCATGGACGCGAGAGGAGTTGCACGGACCGTCGAGGACATGGCATGAAATGACTTATCACACGACATGGCATGACAAATCAGATGACATGTAACATGACACATGACATATCATGACATGAAATGACACATGAGATAACATGACATGACACATGACATGACACGAAATGACACATGACGTTACATGAAATGGCATGAGATGACACATAGCATGACAAATGACACATGCCATGACGCGTGACATGGCAGGAAATGACACATGACGTTACATGAAATGGCATGGCATGACACATGTATCATATGGCACGCCATGTGTCATGTAATATCTTGTCATTTTGCATCATGTCATGTCTCGTGTCATGTCACACATGACATGGCACATAACACGACATGACATGACACATGATATGACAAATGCCATGACATGTCATATAACACATGACATGACAGGACATATGACATGACATTTCATATGACACATGACATGACAAATAACAAATGGTATGACACATCACATAACAAGATATGGCATGACACGTCACATAAAAAGATATGACTTGACACATCCCATAACATAACATGACACATGGCATGACATGACATAACACATGACACATGAAATGATATGACATAATCATGTATCATGTCGTATGTCATGTCGTGTGTCATGTCGTATGTCATGTCATGTGTCATGTCAGGTCATGCGTCATGGCATGTCATCTCGTATGTCATGTGTCATGTCATGTGATGTGTCATGTCATTCCATGTCATGTGACATCTCATTTCATGCTATGTCCTCAAGGGTCCGTGGACCTCCTCTCGCGTCCATGAAAAGTGACATTTAGTCCCTCCGATCTCGAAACCGGGCGTTTTTTGGACCCAGTGTCTAAGGACTTCATTTGATCAGGATATTATAAATTACATTATAACACAGTTTCAGCCAATTTGACCGGGACCATATTTTCCATAGATGCGTGCAGGGTTCTATATAAAAATATACACAATTTTATGAAACTTCATGAAATTGGTGGAAATTCATGAAAATTTATAAAAATATAATGTTGAAGATGGTAAAATGACATACCTTAGACCAAAATAATTCATTTGTTGGCTTCTTTATTCAAATTCGACGTTTCGAAAACTTTTAGTTTTCTCACCAGGATAAAAGTTATTGAGCAGAGAATTGTACGAACACCGTCATCACATACAAAATAGTTCCAATTTCTTCTTTTCCCCTTTTTCTATAAAAAATTGTCGAAAAAAAATCATATAACAATTTTTAAATATAAGTGTAACACAAAAGTGAAAAAGTGAGGTTCAGAAATGTAATTGATGTATTTACCTTTAGGATTTTCCTTTCAGGTTACATTTCCAGTTTAAAATTTTCAACGCAGTTAGAATGTTGCAAATTCCTAATTAAAATTAATAATTTAGTAAAAAACGTTGTGTAAACATCAGAAACAAAACTATCGTTTTGCTCCATTTTTGAAAGGAGTAAAAGAGAAAGAGGAACATTAACAAAGACAGAAATAGCAATGCCGTATCATCAATTTATATCAAAAGGTACTAAAATTTCTAAATAATTCTAATAACTAAAATTAAACAAAAGAGTTTAAAAATTATTAACAATCATTGAAAATTGAAATGTTACATGCTGCTGTTGATAATTAATTAAATGTATGTAAAAATTACAATAATATAAAGAATTTCAGTAAAAATTCACCAATTTGAAAACATTTAGAAGATCAAATATTCGCAATATAAGTTATCTATTGTTGTAAATTTAAGATTAGAAAAATTTGTTTGAATTTGTTTTTATTAAATTAAAAGTTAGATAAAATTACAATAACAGAATAATAAAATTAGTTAAAAATTTCAAATAATAATTTTATATTCTTTTTATTTAATTAGTTACAAAATTCAAATTTTATTAATATTTTTTGAATTAAAGAATCCAAGATTATATTATTATATTTTCAAATTCACAAGAATTTTTTAGGTGATATTTTGGTACTATTGAAGCTTTTTTAAGAATGTTATTAGGAATATTAGCAATTTTATATTTCGGTGAATTTATTAACGAAACTGCAGGCCGAAGTGGACAATTAGGTTTGTGAACTTCAGGTAAACCATAAATTCTACGTATGTTAGTATCAAGAACTGAAATATCTTTACGTAATATATCTTCACTTAAGTAGCCATTAATTCGCCAAGAATGGGAATTTACGGGAATTTATGGAAATGTTTAGTGATTCACCGGTAACTTTTAATAACAGTTCTGCTGGACGCATACCCATACGCATCACTTTATACATCAGTTTTTTCTCGCATATTGTGCGCAGAAGTTTCACGCCAATCACGTTAATTTTACTCTTGTCCTTTTCTTGACAGGTCCATGTCTCGCTACCGTATAGTACAGTCGGTACAAATATAGAATTATGTATTGCCATTTTAGCTTTTTTGATATATTTTTACTTCTGAGAATGGGCCATGCTCCACCGGTAACCTTCTTACCCTCATTTATGCGCCTATCTAACTCCCCATCTATCTGTGTTCAGTTTTTTCAACATACCTTGCAAGTCCTCGATTGATTCTGCCATAATAATCTTGTCATCTGCGAAAGCTAACCCACGTACCTTCACTGTTTCGAGATCTACACCTTCTTCGTCGAAGAGGCCATGAGGACATAACACATCCTTGTTTCATGCCTTGCACAATATCGAACCAGTCACTTAGTTTCCCATTAAACCTTAAATTCGCTTTACTGCCTGCATATATTGTTTGTATTGCTTGTAGAAGCCATCCATTGACTCCGTACTCTTTAAGGACTTCCCAAAGTTTACTTCTATTTACCATGTGTAATTATTGCAGTTTGTTTTATCTTCCTTTCTTTTGTATATTGGCACGATAATTGCTTTTCTCCAATCGTCTGGGACATCACCCACGTCGATCTCTAACCTCAGTGACACAGACTTTCTCAATTGGTTTTTCTAATGCATTATATTCTATTTTGCAGTTCTGTTGCCCTATAGCTTCACCTGCTAGCAATTCTTTAAAAGAGTCTTTTAAAGCGTTTACTATCCCGGCTGTATCATATAGCATTTCGCCTTTGCTGTTTCTCATTCTGACAAGCTCTGTACTTTTACTTCCCTTCATCTCTTTAAGTAATGGTTTCATGGTTCTTTCAAAGTCTTTTCGTATTTTCTTCTCTACTTCTGTTCTGATTTTATCATTACTTTCCTTGACTAGTCGTTTAACTTTCCTATTTTTGTGTCTGTAATCATTTTTTAGCCTATTTCTCTCCTCATCGCTAAGACGTGTGATGTTCAACGTTCCCTTGTACGCTTTTTCTTTTTTTTTTTGTCGAGCAGCCTTAATTTCACCATTTCACCATGCATCAACAGACTTTCTTCCTACAACCGCCGTGCCACTCACTTTGGTCGCAGTTTTAACAATGACATCCCGTAACATAGTCAGTGCGCCCTCTATATCTTTATTGCTTATAAGCGCCTCCGAAGTCGCCCTATCCCCACCCTAAGTTTATTTTTCATAGACTAAAAGTTTCAGTTCTCTTATTCTTTCATGCGGAATAACGAAGTCAATTATACTGCGGTGATTTCCTCCACACCAGGTGTACATGTGGATCATTTTATGTCGCAGCCAAGTGTTTGTAATAAATAGGCCCTTTTCTAAGCATAAGCTGACTAATTTTTCCCCGTTATTATTTTTTCTTGTTTGATCCACAAACTTACCTAGCACCCTTTCTGTATCTGTATCCTGATGTTGGACGCCGAATCATCCGTTCATATCTCCTAGCAGAGTTATTCATTCACCTTGATCGCAAGTACTTATTGTATCATATAAAGTGTCCCAGCAGGCGTCTTTGACTTCACTCGGATTGCTATCAACTGGGGCGTAGCATGCTATAATAAATAATCTTCTGATTCCTACCTTCATTCTAGCCCACAACAATCTGGGAGATACAAAATCATGATCTTTAAGATGTTGTCTTGCTTTTTCATTCATAATCAAACCGACCTTAAGATCATTCACCCCTCTAGCAATCAAAACCCCCAGTCTCCATTCATCGCATGAAACACGACCTTAACGTTTACCGTGTGTATGTATTCCGTAAATCAAAGTTTCAGTCCATTCCGAGGCTATTTTATTGTTTGCATTATTCATTGTTGAGATTGTACACCCAACTACCAAACTACCAACTACGAAATTCGTTTTGCAAGTCGAAATCATGTTCAAGTTAAGTAGTGATTCGTCGTATGGAATTATAGGTTGTAGAGAAAAATCCATGTATTTAAAGAAGAATCCCTGAAATATCGCGTCAAGGGAATCGTCATCAGTTCATTTTTCAAATTTTTAACCACTCTAAAGTGCTTTTGGATAAATTAATTCCTGGAAACCTTAAAAAACTCTAACATGTGAGAATTTCCTGAAATATATATGCAATAGTCGAGTTTTTTGGAAGACTTATTTTAGTAAAGAAAGATCAAATGCATTCTGAAACAAAAGTCCTATTTTCTACTTTTAATTTTTGAATTTTCAACCAAATTGAACGGATAAATTGTTCTATCGTAGTTTAGTTTGTGGCATAGGAAGAGTAAACCCCCCCCTCATACAACCTCAACAATAATAGTAATTAATTATCTTAATATTTTATTTGGATTCCGCCTTTGTCATCAAAGTTTCTTCTTAATTTTTGAGTGATAATTTTGGAAGAGAGAATTAAATAGTGCGTTCACGGAAAAATAATCGAAAAATAATCTCGCGAACAATAGAATGCTTTACTGGGCAGTTAATATTTTATTTTCTGAAACTGAAAAATTCGACCGTTCTCTAAGACGTAATATGTCAGACTGGTGCCGGAAACTTCTTTGCGTACTTTGTCAAGTGACCATATGCGACCGCTGGAAAATACAAAAAAAAACTTTAAAATTCTTCGAAATCCCTTCAGCCACAGCAATAATTTGAACATTCGTTAAAATCATTTTAAATACCTCAAAGACGTGAAAATTCTTTCAAATTTTTGAAAATATCTTATTATAGTCAAAAAATTATTTAAATGCTGTAAAATACCTGATAAAGTATCATAAAATGCCGTCAAAATTTCATGGAATCCCACATTTCTTGAAATTTGCGATTGTGGATTCCGTAGAATCCCTGCAAACGCCCCACAAATTCCTCAAAAATACTTTGAAATTCTCTCAAATAATTAAAGACAATTGAAAAACTCCCTATAATATTTCAGGAAAAAGGAATATCCGACAGATCTTTAAAAAACACTGCATCCATCGTGGCTCATGTTTGAAGTCAGAACACAAACATCGATTTTTTTCGCATTTATATAAAATTTGGTACAAAGGGGTTCTTAAATATGCATACTTTTGTCTGAAACTTCACAGAAGATACAAATTTTTAACTTTACAGCGATTTCAGAGTAACCTTTATCTGAAACAAAAATTCACTTCACGTGTTAAAATTTATCCACCACATGGGAAATGGTTACCATGTCAACTCTATTAAATCTTCTCTTGTTTCGATGAGAAAAAATTCAACTTTATCTACTTGGAAATGACCCGCAACCAAAATTCACTTCTGTTTTTTCTGTTTCGAAATGGGGGGAGTTTTGGTGTCGCCAACTTTAAACTTAACAGGAAAAGTTGAAAATTGAAAATGACGGATGCAATATAGCGGATATTTGTTTTGAAAAATGCTGAAACTAAGTATGCTACAAAGATACTATATTAGAATACAAAAGTCTTAAGAATGTAGTTTCTGCACGGTCAACAGTGTTTGCAGAAAGTTCAAAAGACGTAAGGAACGCATTCATGAAGTTACATGAAATAATAGAGCACAAGATGAACATTTCATGAAATTTCTTCATGAGTCTTTTTCGTTTGACTTTTCACGCACTATGAATTTTTATACAAAATTTGTTTTCAATAAGTTCTTTTTAATTCAAAAATTAGTTTATTGTCTGTGTCAAGTTATTTTTATGTATGTATGAGCAAAAATCCCATACTTTCAACCCTGCCAATGGACAATACGATGTCAAAATAACATAATACTCTAAAAGTACATAATGGAGGGTATGTAGATTCTCAAAATGAATTTAATTCATCGAAATTGGGTACCTTGGTTAATGTTAACTGACCTTGGGATTACATTTGAGCTATATTTAGTTTAGACCCAAAGCAGATTTTTGGGATTCTTTATGGAAATTCTGGAATAAAAATCCCTATATTATATTTTACAGATTCACGTAGAACACGACTAGGCTCTTTTTTAAGTCTGCACACGATGCCGACACCAGTATGTAAGTATATAATAATTTTTTGAACTAAGAAAAAATTGCTGTGAGTTAGAAAAAAAATCAAAGTCCTTGGCACTTGAAGCCCTTTGAAACAATTTTCAAATTTTAACTCAAAAAATGCATATTCCTATAGGAAACTAATTTCGCATTTTTTCTCTGGATACAATGCTGTAACTTCTTCCTTTTTAAAGTAAACTCGAAAACACCGCTTTTACACACAAAGAAAACGTATTTCTATTATTTTGGAAATTCATAAAAATTTACGAAATTTGTGGACACCTATGATAATTTACGGGAAAACCGATGACCGTCTTCACCAGGATTTTCTGTTTTACGTTCCATTTTCTTTATTTCATTGAGAAATGGAGAAAAATTATAAACTTGAAAAATATCCTAGAGAAAAAATATTGCTTTTATCATTCGTTTGTTGTGTCATTAACTCCGGAAAAAAAGTTAGAAGATTAACAGGGGAATAATTGTTCAAACAAATAAAAATTGTTCAAACAATTGCTCCATGCACCCCTAGCCATTGCTCCTGGTTTTTTCTTTGCTTTTCTCCCCTGTTATCTCTCTATATTGGAATTTAACGTTCTAAAATTTTTAAAAATTACAATTGAAAATTCATGATCTTTAGAACATATAGAGTTGCAAAACATTCAATTCACAACCAAAATTAGAGAAGGTAATTTTTCAGGTAAAAAATTAATTTCCTAATAAAAGAAACTAATTTTCAACCAAATATTTGAATTTTCACCCAAAAATGGAATAATTAAATCTTCAGTTGAAAAAATTAATTTGAAACAAAAAGACGAATTTTCAAAAATCTTAAACCAATAAAATAAATTCTTACAACTTATTTTGACTTTCAAACAATTAGTTTAATTTTCAGCGGGAAAATATGAATTTTCAATGAAAAATTTAATATATTAATTTAATGTAATAGTTGAATTCTTGACTAGAAGCGATCAATTTTGAGCCAAAACTGGATTAGTCAAATTTTCAGATAAAAAAATTTCTTTAGAAAAAAATGCAAATTCAAACAATTGTCAATTATTTATCAACGAAGAATGGTACTGGTAAACCTAATTCAGGGTGTCTAGATTCTCAAAATACACGGAAAAAATGAGTCATGGAAGTTTGCAAGCACACTCAAGGAACTTGGAATTTTTATCAGACAGTTTACAAAATATTTGTATACAGTCATGAAATGCCGCTAGGTAGACATGCCGCAAATGTGACATGCCGCAGATGTGACATACCTCAGATGTGACATGCCGCAGATGTGACGTGCCGCAGATGTAACATGCCGCAGTTGTGAATTGTCGCAGAGAGACTTGCCGCATGTAAGATGATAGCGACCCAAAATTTTCTTGGATAAAGAGATGCCGCTGGGGAGAATTGCCGCAGTTTTGCCATCTTGAGAACTATTTAGAAAATTTTCTTCGGGTAGAGATGCCGCTGGGGCGACTTGCCGCTAGTGAGAGATGCCGCAAATGTGACAATTCATCGTGGGAGACTTACCGCAGATGTGACAATTAGTCCTGTGAGACTTGCCGCAGTTTTGCCACTCTGATTCGGACTTGAAAATGTTTCCCGGATGAGAGATGCCACTGGGGGGACTTTCCGCTGGTAGGAGATGCCGCAGATGTGACAATTAGTCCTGGGAGGCTTGCATTTATGATAGAAAAGGTATGCCTGCCTTTGAATTTAAAATCGAACATTCATTTTTACAACTAGTCGGATAAAGAATTTAAATCTCCAAGATTTAGATGAGGTGAAAAATTCTATTCACTTGCTACTTTATTCTGCTAGATATCAAATTCCTTCAACAAAGTTGCACGATTGTTTCTTAAACGAACATTTACAGGCTTCACAATTTTTAGTGGTATTAAGTATTCCTACGTCTTTCTCAATCTTCGCTATATTACTTATAATACACTTATTTCTATTCGAAATAAATTAGGAGATGGCTATTATTACATTTCAAAAAACTGGATGCACTTTCCTTCCACCCCCACATACCTACTTCATATAATAGCACACTCATGACTAGTGAGTCAAACAATTTCATTCTCCTTCCAAAATCATCTGCGAATAACTTCTTTCCGTACTCCCACACTTGCCTCATCACCACATTCGCCCTTCTCACTTCCACTTCCCTCCCTTATCCCTTCCCCCTCTTTTTCGGAACACTTGGACTTTTCCGCATTCAGCTCTAACCTGTTCTTATCCAGGTATCTTCTCCTTTGAGGCCTCCTCGCTTCTTGCCAGCAACACTATGTCATCTGCATACGCTAGTGACCAATTTCTAACCCCTCCTATCCTGACTCCTCCTACCACCCTGGCCTGCAGCTTACGTTCCATATCCGCTACTAAAATCGCAAAAAGCGTTGGGCTAAGCGGACCCTTGCCTTAACCCCCTATCCATCCAGAATCCCTCCGAAATACCCTCCCGTCGTCTCACCTTATCTTTGGTCTCTTCATATATCTTGCTTACCCTCTCGAGCAGGCCTCTCTCCACTCCCCTATCCCCCATCGCCTCCCACAACCTCCCCTTATCCACCGAAGGAAACGCGCCTTTGAGATCCACAAAAAACTCGTACACTCTCGACCCCTTCTCCGCTAATTCTCTATCCACCACGTGCTGCAGAACGTAGATATTGTCGATAGTACTCCTATCAGCCCTAAAGCCCGCCTGCGTCTCTGGCAATATTCCTCTCCCGTCGACATCCTTCCCTCTATAATTTTCCTGTTTATCCCTATCTCCTTTCTGATACAGTGGCACTATTAATCCTTCTCTCCACCCTCCTGGGAATCCCTGCCCCCTCCTTACTTTCTTCACTACCTCCTTCAGCCTCTCCCTAACCTCTTATGTACTAAACAGCCATGCTTCGTTCTCTACCCCGTCCAGCCCTGCTGCTTTTGACCTTCTTAACTTCCTTATCAGCTTCTCTATCTCATCGTCATTCAACTCCTCCATCTCTGCCTCCCCCGTTCTTCTACTCCCACCACCCCTCTTCCTTGAATCTGAGCCCTGAAATGATTCTTCAAAAAAGTCCCTCCACTCCTCATTCCCTATCTTCTCGCTTATCCCCAGTCTATGCTTCACAAACCTCTTTATTATCTCCCAGACGTCCCCCTCTGTCTTAACATTTCCTAACTCCTCTTCCAGCTCTTCCAGCTCTTTCTCCTTTTCCTGTTCTTTCCTCTTACACATCAATCTAAACCCCTTCCTCATCTCTACGTACTCCTCCCTTTTCGCATTACCGTCTTTCCACTTCTCGTACTTCCTCTTCACCTTCCTTTTCATCTTTTTACATTCCCTATCCCACCACGGCTTCACCATTCCTTTCTTCTTCTTTCTAAATACCTTCTTCTGCGCGCACACTTTCACCTTCTCTTTCAGATCCTCCCATACCTCTTCCACCGACTCCCCTTCAAAGCGTACCTTTCCTAACTGCTCCTGATACTTCTCGATCGCCTTTCTCGTCCAGGTCACCCTCTCCCCTATCGTGACTTTTTCCCCACCTTGCCTTCCACCACCCTCCCTCTTGTACATAGTCTTAATGGCTAGTGCTCTGATTCCACCCTCCCCTGTACTGCGAATTTGTCCGTCTCCTCCCTTCCTTGCATATTCATCACCACATAGTCTATCACCGATACCCCCACGTTACTTACATATGTGTATTCTCCCTCTTCATCCCCAGTTGCCATACCATTCGCCACCGCCCAGCCTCTATCCTCCATCCAGTCCCTTACATTCGCTCCATTCCGGGGCTATTATCTTGTTTGTATTATTCATCGATGAGATTGTACACCCAACTACCACCTTGATGCGCGAAATTTGTTTTGTCTAGTTGTAAAGTCAGTCTCCTCAAAACTTCTGTTACTGTGAAAAGGGGTGGGGGGGGGGGGGGGAGCACAGAGAATGGAAACCTAGGAAGAGTCGCAATTGGTTGGCATTTTATGCTAAGAAGGTCACCAGTCTTCAGCAGCATTGTATTAGATAGGAGTTCATATGTTTCTATCTGCCAATTCCTGGCCTACCTCTAGGCACGGAACCAAAAACTTATACATATATATATATATATATATTAAAGTTTTTCTTGCTTGAAATATTAAAATTAAGATAATTGAAATAATTGAATTGAAGAATTATAGGTTGTAGAGAAAAATCCATGTATTTAAAGAAGAATCCAAGAAATATCGCGTCAAGAGAATCGTCATCAGTTCATTTTCCAAATTTTCAAACACTAAAGTGCCTTTGCATAAATTAATTCCTGGAAACCTTCAAAAAGCTCTAACATGTGAGAATTTCTTGAAATATAAATGCAATAGTTAAATTTTTTAGAATAACCCCGACACGAAAAATAGTTCAATTTCAAAAGTGTATAACCTGAAATGTCATTCATCCTCAGCAATAATAGTAATTACTTATCTTAATATTTTCCTGGGATTCCGCCTTTGTCATCAAAGCTTCTTCTTACTTTTTAAGTCGTCATTTTGAAAGAGAGAATTAAATAGTGCGTTCACGGAAAAATAATCGCGCGAAGAATAGAACCGTTTACTGGGCAGTTAATATTTTATTTTCCGAAACTGAAAAATTCGACCGTTATCTAAGACCGTTGGAAAATACAACGGAAGAATCGAAACGCTTTAAAATTCTTCGAAATCCCTTCAGCCACAGCAATAATTTGAAAATTTGTAAAAATCATTTCAAATACATCAAAGACTTGGAAATTCTCTAAAATTTTTGGAAATATCTTAATATAAT
>CAKNYM010040972.1:42707-72908 GCA_932195095.1 Andricus curvator
GACAGAAGTCTTGAATTTTACCTTTCTTTGAACGTCTTATGGATGTGCATACATCTCTTTAATCGAGATTGAAAACTTATTTTGGTCATACGTTCAATATATATGTAAGTATATGTTTATTTAATTACATATTAAGAATCAATCGACGTTTCGACCCGTCTTTGGGTCTTCCTCAAGATGATAAAATTATTACAAAAGTGTCTGAAACAAATCGTTCGATGACATTAAAAAAAACATTACGGTTATCAATAAAAACTGTTAAGAATTTTGTTGTTTTTACATTTTTTAAACTTATGTAGTCGTCCTCTTTAAAGAGAAAGAAGAGACTACTCGTCGAAAAAGTTTTTAAGTCATTATTGTCGGAGAAAGGAAAATTGTAACAGTCAATGTTGTCAACTGAGCCAGGACCTTTATTATATAATTAGAATTTGTTTGTTTCTGTCGACGAGGTTGATACATACTAATAACAATTTCCACATCCATCCCAACGAGTAACGTTTATGTTTTTCGTACACAATTCTTTGAGCATTCCGTCACGTCCTCCACATCGCACTAATCTAAGAGCCAGTATGCTTTTTCAATGACAGTTGTTTTGTCAAATAAAATGCTGTCCTGTTTCGATATGATGCTCAGCTAGTGCTGATAGCGTGAAATGTTTTAGCCTGACTTTACTCTCATGTTCTTTTACATGTTGGCTCACCGCGCTCCCGGTTTCTGCAACATAGACTTTGCCACAAGAACAAGGGATTTTATATACTCCCGGATCACTGAAAGGTGCCTTTTTATCTTTAGGGTTGTTTAGAAGTTGTCCTATTTTCGCAGGTGGTTGAAATATGGTTTGAATATTGTGTTTGTTGAGAATTCTTCCTATTTTTTCTGTAATACCTTGGATGTAGGGTAGGATGTTGGTCGTTTTTCTCTCTGTTTCTTTAGTAGGTTCTGTTAACTTGTTTTTTGAGTGTATTTTCTTATTGCTTTATCAATTTGTTTGTTTGTGTAATCGTTCTGTATCAGGATTTGTTTAACGTTTTGTGATTCCTTTTGTAAGTTATCTCTATCTGTTATGGAGACAGCTCTGTATACGAGGGAGTTGATGACCTATTGCTTTTCAGATGAGTAGTGGTGGGATGACGAATTGGGTATCTATTTGTATGGATGGGTTTTCTGTAAACTCCATGTCCTAATGTGTTATCAGATCTTTTGTAAACTAGTACGTCCAAGAAAGGAAATTTTCCGTTTTGTTCAATTTCTATGGTGAACTGGATATTAGGGTGTAATTGATTGATGAAATCGAAAAACTGATGTGTAGTTCATCTAGTCCATGTCTCCAGATGACAATAGTGTCGTCCACGTAACGGCACAAAAATTCCGGTTTAAGCTTGGATTGGTTAAAGATTTTAGTTTCTAGATTTTCCGTGAAGATGTTGGCTATTACAGATGACAATGGAGACCCCATTGCTGCTCCTGAGGTTTGCTTGTAGAATTGATTATTAAAAGAGAAGTAGGTATTAATGAGACAGTGTTCTGTCAAGGGTGTGAGATTGGAGGGCAAGTTTGCAAAGGATTTATTAATATCGATTGTATCAGAGATTGGTACTTTCGTAAAGAGAGATACTACGTCAAAGAGTTTTGAACGTGTGTCATGGAGTTTCTTGTGAAAGAATTCAGTACTTTGGTGAGGAAGCGTGCCAGGTTGTAAGTTGGTGAGTTTATTGTCCGTAAAGTTTTGGAGAGATGGGATTAGTAGGAATTAATTAAGATGTATTGATGTCAAGTTTAGATTCTTTTAGAAGAGTTTTTGTTTGGCTGATTATTGTTTTTGAGGGGTCTTTTTTAAGTTAGAAGCCAGTTAGAAGGTCCATGATTTTGTTGTTATAGTCTTCTTTATTCATTATTACTGCTGTGTTGCCTATGTCTGCGGGCAATATTATGATGCCTCTATTCTGATTGAGTTCTTTAATTGCTGTTTTTTTCTTGTTTTGTTAAGTTTACGGACGGAAGTTGGACTTGGCGTAAGATTTTGGCCGTCTTACGCCGTATTTCATTCGCTTTTCCGGGTGGAAGAGTATATATTGTGGATTCCAAATTACGGATGATTTCTTTTTTCAGGATTTTGGAGAGAGCTGCTGCAAAATTATGTCCTGTAGATAAGGCTGAAATCATTTAATTGCTCAGAGGATGGTTCGAGACGTTTTTTACTATCTTAGTTAGTGGTGTGTGCCTTACTGGAAGTAATCTGTCAAATTTTATTTTTTGTTTTTGAGTGAAAAGATCTTCAATCTGTTGAAATAGGTCAAATGACATGCGGCCCAATGTAGAGCAAAGGTCAAATCTAAGAGTGTTTGATAGGAAAAGGTGAAGTTCTAATCGTTTTTTGGAGGTTGCGTGTAAGACAAATTTGGTATGTTGTATTCACTCTTTCAAGAGAAGTAAACTTGTTTTATGTAGAATTGATTTGGATTCAGATGTTCCCAAATATTTTTTCAACTGTCAGAATTTTGGGATTATGCTGTTGTCCCTACACCGTGTTAAGATAGCTAAAGATGTTAGTAGCTTAGGTTGAGAAGACCTGAGCTTAACAAAAATATTAGTTTTAGTAAGAAAACGGTCCCCGTAAAGTTCTTCAATAATAGCAGGGATCAGAATCCTTCATTTTTAAAGGGCCCGGGGATCTAAATGGTCCAGCAAGGGTCCGGTCCGGACCCGGACCCTTAAGAATTTAAAAGGTTCGGGTACGGACCCGCACCCTTAAGAAATTAAAAGGTCCGGGTTCGAATCTGAACCCTTAAGAATTTAAAAGGTTCGGGTCCGGACCCAGACCCTTAAGAAATTAAAAGATCCAGCCTGGACCTGAACCCTTAAGGAACCTTTTAACTCTGGGTCCAACGTAAAAGGTTCCGAGAATTATATTTGTGAAATATACAAACTGGTTGTTGGCCAAATGAGAGAGAAGAAAAAAGGGAAGAAAGAAGAATACGAATTTGGGGTAAAAATTCCAAAAATCCAAAATTTGTCTAAATTTTTAAAATTTAGTTAATTTGGTAGATTTTTATGAAAGTCAGTACGAGGGTGTTTCTCAAGTCACAGAACACGAATTTAGGGTAAAAATTCCAGAATTAAGAAATTTGACTAAAATTTGGAAATTTTGGGAAATTTTATTAATTTGGTAGATTTACTTGAAAGTCAGTGCGAGGCGGTTTTTCGAGTCATAGAACACGAATTTGGGGTAAAAATTAACAAATTTGACTCAAATTTTGAAAATTTTATCAATTTGGTAGATTTTTATGAAAGTAAGTATGAGGGGGGTTTTAGAGTCATAGAACATGAGCTTGGGGTCAAAATCCCAAAATTTCAAAATTTGACTCAATTTTTGAAATTTTAATTCATTTTGTAGATTTCTATAAAAGTCAGTACGAGGGGGTTTTTCGAGTCATAGAAAACGAATTTGGGGTTGAAATTAAAAAATTTCACTAAAATTTTTAAAATTTTATTAATTCGGTAGATTTACATGAAAGTTAGTAGGAGACGATTTTTCGGGGCACACATCACAAATTTGGGGTCAAAACTAAAAAATTCTAAAATTTGACTCAAATTTTCAAAATTTTTATTAATTTGGTAGATTTTTATAAAAGTCAGTACGAGGGGGTTTTTCGAGTCATGGATCACGAATTTGGGGTCCAAATTGAAAAATTAAAAAAAGTTGACTCTAATTTTGAAATTTTTTTTAATATAGTAGATTTTTATGAAAGTGAGTACGAGGGGTTTTTTCGAGTCATGGAGAATTTAGAGTATCGTGATGCATCATGTTACATCATGTTGTATGATACTGTATCATATTGTATGATATGGTATGATAATGTAAAAAACAAAAATAGGTGAGTTACCCACTGTCGGTAGTTTCTTTAAAGAAATGTTGAAGAATTTTCTTAAGAGAAATTTGGTGTCAAAACTAAAAAATTCAAAAATTTGACTTAAATTGTGAAATTTTGAAAAATTGTATTAATTTGTTAAATTTTCATGAAAGTTAGTACGAGGGGGTTTTTAGAGTCATAGATCACGAATTTGAGGTCCAAATTAAAAGATTAAAAAAGTTGACTCAAATTTTGAAATTTTATTAATTTGGTAGATTTTACGAAAGTCAGTACGAGGGGGTTTTTGAAGTCGAAAAACACGAATTTAGGATCAAAACAACAAAATTCCGAAATTTGGCTCAAATTTTAAAATTAAAATTTTTTTAAATAATTTTATAGATTTTCATGAAAGTCAGTACGAGGGGATTTTTCAAGTAACAGGACACGAATTTAGGGTCAAAATTCTACAATTAAAAACTTTGACTCAAATGTTGAAAATTTTATTAATTTGCTAGATTTTTATGAAAGTAAGTACGAGGGGGGTTTTCGAGTCATAGAACATGAATTTGGGGTCAAAATTGCTAAATTTCAAAGTTTGACTCAAATTTTGAAAATTCAATTTATTTCGTAGATTTCCATGCAAACCCTTGTACTGAAAAAAACATGAATTTAGGGTCAAAACTAAAAAATTCCAAAATTTGACTACAATTTTGAACATTTTATTAATTTAGTGGATTTTCATGAAAGTCAGTACGAGAAGTTTGTTTAAATCACAAAACAAGAATTTAGGGTCAAAACTGAAAAATTCCAAAATTTGATACGAATTTTGAAGTTTTTATTAGTTTGGTAGATTTTTATGGAAGTCGGTAAGAGGTGAGTTTTTAAGTAATACACTACGAATTTGAGGTTAAAATTCAAAAAGTTAACACAAGTTTTGAAGTTTTTATTTAATTGTTAAATTTCCATGAAAGTCTGTACGAGAAGGTACAGTTGTATCATATTTATCATACTGTGTCATATTGTATCATATTATATTACACTGTAACATATTGTATCATATTGCATCATATTGTATCATATAGTATTCGAGTGTATTATATTGTATCATTTTGTGTCATATTGTATCATATTACATCATATTGTATTATACTATATAATATGCCATCATATTATACCGTATTGTATCATACAGTGTGATATTGTATCATATTGTATCATATTGCATCATATTGTATGATGCTGTATCATATTCCATCATATGTATGATATTGTATCACATTGTATGGTATTGTATCATATTGTACGATGTTGCACCATATTGTTTCATATTGCATTATATTGTATCGTATTGCATCATAGAGTATCGTGATGCATCATGTTACATCATGTTGTATGATACTGCATCATATTGTATGATATGGTATGATAATGTAAAAAACAAAAATAGGTGAGTTACCCACTGTCGGTAGTTTCTTTAAAGAAATGTTGAAGAATTTTCTTAAGAGAAATCACTCGATCGCGCTTTCGTATTTTTGGAAATAATATAATCGCAATGCTCATTTACGTTTTTGGTTGAAAATTCATATATTTTGTGAAAAAAAATTCTTTTTCGGTAGAAAATTAATCTTTTTGGTTGAAAATGAACTTCTTTGGCTTGTAAATTAGTTTTTTTAAATCGAAAGTTAATTTTTTTTAACTGAAAATTTAACTATTTCATGCTTGGTTGGTTAAACATCAATCTTCTCTAGTTAAAATGTTAACTATTTGTTTGAAAAATTCTGTATTTTCTTTAAAATTTGTCTTTTGTGGTAAAATAATTATCTTCTTGGCGACTAATTCACCTTTTTGTTAAAAATTCAACTATTGGGTTAAAAATTCCATTAAAAATTTAAATATTTGTTGTGAAATGTTTGTATTTTCTTAAAAATTATTCTTTTTTGGTAACAAAGCTTTCGAGACTTCTGTGACACGCTTATTTTTTAGAGAAAGATTAAGATGAATTTGTAAATTCAGAAAATATCCTCTACAATTGAAATCCCCGAGTCTCTCGGGGGCGAAATATGTTGTTTTTAGAGAAAATGAGGTAATACGTCTTTTTCCAATTTGCAAAAAAAAAAATGTCTAAGAAGTTATGCGTATTTGAATTTTGTGCTTTGTTTTTCAAAAAAAACCAAATTTTTTTCTTTAAACCTCGAAAACTTTTGACATATTCATCATTTTCTTTTTGATTCTCAACAAACCAACCCTCAAATTTTTTGCAAATTTAACAAAAAAAATGGTATGGCCAGGAGAGTTTGGTTTTCTTTCAATCGAATTTTCCATTTTTGCCTCGGAAACAATGACAAATAAGAAAAAATGTTAAGATAAAAGTTTGCACGTGTAAAAGCATTCTATACTATATCTTTCATCGTTCACGAGCAAAATTAAAAAATTACATTTTCAGGAAGAAAAAGATTCCCCTGGCCTCAAAAATGGTTTAGCCCGCATGATGCTGATAAGATGTCTTTCTTCTATTAGCAGAATCTTTTCAAACAGTTTTCCAGAAAATATTGTTTTTATGTTTTCAAAACTTGAAGAAAAAAATAAAAAAGATGTTCTGGAAAACCACACCTTTTTTCTGTTTTCGCACATTTTTTTACAATTTTCGCTGATAGAATAAAGGAATCTTTTCAGCATTATCCTGTGCACAAATGGTAACAGGGATCAGATAAGATCGAAAAAGAAACTGGAAGATTGTAAGAAGCTTTTTCCCATTTGGGAGGATTTAATGAAATTTTAGAAAAAATTTCAATTATTTTTAATAATATTTCGAAGTTTCCAAAGTTTTGAAAAGATTAAGAAATAACTTCAATCTTGAAAAGATATCAAAAAATTTAAAACAAAATCCACGTGGACGTTTTCTTTCAAATTAAATATTTTTGAATGTCGAACAAACGTATGTCTTTGTATTTTTTGTGAGAAATGTACTGCATTTTCTATTTAAGAACAAAATTTATGTTATTATTTTCTTATTTCTTGGATGTACTATTTGTTATATATTTTTTATAAATAATATATTATATATAATACATATTCTTGTTCCAGAGTTGAGTTCAGAATTAGAGAGATATCCTCATGGCGACTCGTTTCCTGGTGTCACTTCTGGTTTTTCCTCTGGCAGGCAGCATTCTCCTGACAGGGAGCATCATGGCATGGATAATCCTCCTGCTTATGGCATGGTGCATCTTTCCGCTTATGGCATGGTGCATCTTCCTGATCATGGCATGGGGCATTTTCCTGATCGTGGCATGGGGCATCTTCCTCCCATGTATCCTGCTCCTGATCATGGCATGTATTTTACTCCTGGCATGGCTTCCACTTCTACCACGCCCTTTGGTCCTGGCGGGTCTTCTGATCATGCCATGTATTCTGCTGTTGCCGAGCCATCTCTCCATGTCAGGCCCACGTCTTCTCCTCTTAAGCCCCCTTATACTAAAGTACTTAAAATTAAAATTCAAGATCTTCCCAAATGGCGATTTTTTCCCATCAACAATAAGAACCGGGAACTTGAACTGAAAGTATTTCCTTTTCCTCACAATTCAGGAATTTATTTGAGAAATCGGTATGGTCATATCGACGCCGAGGTAACCGGAACACAAATTGTGCTTGTAGAAGTTAGTACTGGTAACGCCTTAGCATTAGTGGAAAAACTTACTGGTCATACGGTTTTACGTGGAATGTATAAACCTAAACCTACTGCCAGAGACGGAGTTCGAGCGCTAATAGACACATCCGATAACTTTGTTAGGGAATTGGATAAAGATGAAGAAACTGACACACCATTAGGAAAAAATCACGCAATCACAAAGTTTTTTAGACAAGAGAAGGCAAGTTCTGTTCCTTCCGAGCCGCCTCTATATGTGAGGCCCATTTTTCCTGACGAGGTCCCTTATTCTACAGTACTTTCAATTAGAATTGCGGATCTTCACAAATGGCGATTTTTTCCCATCCACAATGAGGTCCGGGAACTTGAAATGAAATTACATACTTTTTATCCCGGTTCAGGAGTTTATTTGAGAAATCGATGGAATCGTCTCGACCGCGAGCCAATCGGATTACTCATCGTGTTATCAGAAGTTGAGACTGGTAACGCCTTGGCATTAGTGGAAAAACCAAAAAGTGGTCATACCGTTTTACGTGGACTATTTGTACCTCCTGGTCTAGGCGGAATTCGAGCACTCATCAACACAGGCAACAAGGGCTTTGTTAGGTCACTGACTAAAGTTGAAGAAAATGACATTCCATTATCAAACAAAAACTCAATCCTAGACTACTTTAGAATGGAGACTGTGGATGATGATTCGCCCAGAAGAAATTCCGGTTCATCAATTGGATCCGGAAATTGAATCAAAATTATATGCAACGCCTCAATATGAAGATTACGGATTTTTTATTTGATCCCAAAATTGCGCATTAGAATGATCTGATTCTGAAGATAAATTGTTTGTCTTGAATTTTTATGAGTAGCAACTGTAGTGTTTCAGTTTTTATGCCACATGCAAGTGATGATGGACTAGATGCATATTGAAATTTCAAAACTGAGCTTTCTGAACAAATTTTCTACATCGTCTTTAACGAAAAATCAGTGAGTTTGACCAATACTTAAACGACGCAAATCTACAGAAACACTTTTAAAAGAAAAAAATTAATTTCCAGATCTGAATATTTGTTTCTCAGTGATTGGAAATTACTTTGAAAAGCTGTTTAAAAATTTCCTGATTTAGTTAAAAATTGTATAATTTTGTTGAAACTTGAACTATTTTGTTGGAAGGTAATTTTTTTGGTCGAAATTTCAACTATTTTGATGAAACTTCCTCTTTTTGGGTCAAAAATTCAACATTTCGTTGACAATTCCAATATTTAATTGGAAATTATATTTTTTGTTAGAAATAATTATAATTTTATTTATGGTTGGAATTTACCTTTTTTGTAGTAAATTCATATTTGCGTGTTGAAAATTGACATATTTTTTTCAAAAATCGTCTTTTTCATTAAATTCAATTATTTTTTATATAAAATTATATCTGTTTCGATCTAAATATTAACTATTACATACTTTGTCGAGAATTCATACTTTTTTTTTTAAACCCTTAAAGTTATCTCTGGGGTCTTTTATACCCTGCCTTTTTTAATCGTGAGTCAATTTTCCATTTTTTGTTTAGTTTTTAATTTTTTTTTCATATGTTAAAATTAAATATATATATATTAACTAGTTTTATCTTATAAAGGATATAAGAAAGTACATCCAAAAAAAAATTCGTGCAAAAATATTTAAAATCCTTGTTAAAATAATGAAATTTCTGCTGGGGTCTTCAGCGACCCCCCTCATTCTTTATGTTATCACAGAGAGGGGATAACTTTAAGGGTTAAATTCGAAAACTTGTTTGAATGTGAAACTACTATACTAAAAAATTGACTTCTTTTCTGTAGAAAATTAATCTTTATAGCAAAAATGAATAATCATATTTTTCGTTTCAAAATTTTACCATTCGGTTGAAATTAACTGTTTTGTTAAAAATTCATATTTTCGTGTTAAAAAGTCTTCCCTTTTGGTACAAATTTTATATTTTTTGTTGAAAATTTAATTTTTTGTTCGATATGCGTTTTATTTTGTGTTGTTCAAATTAAATTTTTGAACTTGAAATTTAACTATTCCATTTTTGGTTAAAAAATTATCTTTTCATTTGGTTTAAAAGTTAATTATTTGATTGAAAATGCAGTTCTTTTTAAACAACTTCAACAATTTTGGGAGAAATTCATTGCTTTTGATTGAAAATTGAAATATTTTGTAGAAAATTCACCTTTTTGGGCTGAACATTCTGCAATTTGTTCGAGATGAAAATTTATCTCTTTTTGTGGAAATTTGATCTTTTTTGGTTCAAAATGCAACCAGCTGTTCGAAATTTGAACTTATTTTTGAGAAATTAATATTTTTTGAAGAAGATTCATCATTTTAGTTGAAAATACATCTATTTGGTAAAAAATTTAACTATTTTGTTGACAATTCGTCTTCTTCTAGTGGAAAATTAATTTTTTCATCAGAAAATTTAACTATTCCATTTTCGCAGGAAAATGTATGTGTTGGAGTAGAACGGGCGAGGCAGCCAGTGGGGCGGGGCAGCCATTTTCTTCTTATTTCCACAGCGATAATTGAAATCGCTTGCCTTTGTTATGTAAGGTCGATTAGTTTAGTCCGCTGTACTTGCCGAAAGTTGAGTGTCGTGACTGTCGCAGTTTGTAAAAAGCAGCGTCATTTGTGAAAAACTACTAGCAGAAGCAACACTTTCTTGATTTACGTTTGTTTATCCTTCGTGTAAACGTTGTGTAAACCAAATTTAATTAATTATTCTCCGCAGCAGAATTTTGTGATTTACACGATGGAATGGTTGGTTATTCGATATTCAAAATAGTTTTTTTGTATGAAATATTTGCGGAAAAAAAGCGCGTGTGGGGCGAGGTAGCCAACAAACGGCAGATTGGGCCGAAAAGGCTAAAAAGCGAATTGCTTGTGGCGGCCCTCGACGAGGCCGCCCGACGAAGGTGTGAACTCCTTATGAAACCACGCACGGCAGCAACGAAGATGACATATTAATTTTCCCGATTTTTCCCCAATTTTTTTTTTTGGTTTTTCTTTTGAGTTCCATTAAATGTCAGAGAAGTCATTTAACTTTGTTTTTTATTTTTATATATCATCTTGGACCTAATGAAGAACTCATACATTATAATATGTCTGTGTATTAAAACTTTGTTTGCCGTTTAATAACTGCTGAAATGGTTGGCTGCCTCGTCCCACGTTTTTACAGTTGAGAAAAAACATAGCGTCTCTAGAAAACAGTTGTAGAAACTGTAATGGGCAAGCTACGTCAAAATGCCAAGAGGAAATTTTGTAGCCAAAGAATCAAGCTTTCTAACGGCACCATACACTTTTTGATATCATTTCGAACAAGTGCTCTGCACGCCAAAATGTGGCGTCTTGACTGCCTCGCCCCGTTCTACTCTACTCATTTCTGTACCTCTGTCCAGGGCTGCTTATTCAGATATTGTAGAATAAAGTACAAATTTCATTCTTTATTATTCTTTCATTTTAATTCCCCTTCCAAAATGTAAACGAACAACTGCTTTTTAGATACTTAAAGAGATTTCCTTTTTACCTTTTTACATTGTCATCATTTACGATTGAGAAAGTATTAGAATTCTCCGAAATTTGACATCCGTCCGTCCGTAAACACGATAATTTTCGAAAAAAAAGAACGGATAAAATCAAGCTTCCGGACACTTAGGTCCTAAAAGAAAGAACGAGTTTGTTAACAAACTATCTTGGATAGAAATTGAAAAAGATAAGAGTATTTTCAAAATTTTTGAAACCATTTTTTGTTAGTGTGAGGAATTTTATGCACGGCTATTTTTATTACGCAGGAAGCCGAAAAATTCATCCTCGCTAATTTTTTTTCCATAAAATAGTATATTGTGCTACAAGTTGAAAAAGCGAGAGATTTAAAACGAGTGTGAAGTTAGCTACCCGAGCGGAGCGAGGGTGGCTATTACACGAGTTTTAAATCGTCGCTTTTTCAATGTGTGGGACACGATACTTTTTCTATAATTTGTGCAAAAGTGCTAGTTTTTGTTTACCTGTTTTTTGTGTAAAAAGAAGGCGATTTTTTGTCGATTGACGCAACAATGACAATGGCAATTATCAAAACCATGGCAGTAATAATAAGCTGGCTCTCACAATTGAATAGTTGGCCCATCAAGTTGAGGGCTTCAAAATTTCCGATTTTTCGTGAAAAAAACCAAGCACAGTATTTCCGGAGAAACTGACGGTGTTTTTTTGCTTTTGCCAAGTGACAAAAGTACATACAAAATACACAACTCGAGACTTTTCAGGAAATTGATTTTAGGTTAGGGACGACAGTCGGAAAATAGAATGAAGTTGGCTGCGCACGATGCACTAGTACACCCGAGGCAGCACGAACCCACCCGAAATAACATTTACTTTTGTCACTGTGCCTCACTTTTATCACTGTCCATTTACTTTTTCCACTGCATCTGTCTACTTTTGTCACTGTTGCCCGGAAAGGTCGGCACTGCGCATGCGCCACGTCATCGACCAAAAATCGATCACTTTTTACACCAAAAACAGGTGGAAAAACTGGCACTTTTTCGCGAATTATAGAAAAAGAAAATTATTAGGGTTATAGGATTTACAAAATTCAAAAAATCATTCGAAACTGAAAATTTTAAGCCAAAAAACGATGTGAAAAAAGTCAGAAGAAGAAAAACATTGTTTTTTGAAAGCCCTATAAGATTATCATAACAACTTTTTGAATTTTCTTGAAAAATAAAAAATTCAAATTTTGATCGCACAAAAAATAATGAAAAAGTTGTGCTCCCAAAAAAGATCGACAAATTTGTTCAACATCACTTCTTGATAAGAGGCGTGATCAAATCGAGCTCTGGCATACTTTTTTCAGATCCTAAAAGGAAGAACGAATTCGTTAATCAGCATTCTCTGACCAACGGTTATAATTTTATCCATCGAAATGCTTTTCAAAAATAGAATATTCCATTTTTACGCAAAATGATGACAGATACGTGCAAAAAGGATAGTAGTAGAATTGAAGCCCTTCAAAATATCTGGAATTTTTGTTTAAGCCATTTTTCGATAAAACTCGTTTTTCAGGTTTTCTGCATCGAAAATGAATAAGTCAAAAATTCTAATTTCAAGTCAAACGACGACAGATATGAGGAATAGGAGGAAAAGTTTTTGGAGGAATTTCAGCGTTTAAAATTGTTATCGATAAATCTCATAAATGTTACATCAAGTTTTTTTTTCCAATTTCGTGAGGTAATCAACGATCATGATCAACACGTGTATTGATAAACTTGTAAAGCCGCCGCCCGGTGACCACCGGAGATGAAGTTTTGCGGCGCCTCCGAACGACCGTCTTCTTTCTGAATTTAGCCGATGCCGCTTGCGGATTTCTTCGCGTGGACATCTTTGCTCGACTCGACACATTTACAACTTGAGACTTTACGTACAGCACATGCAAAGTTTTGATTTTGTAACAAGAAGGGTGCTCGACCACTTTTGCCACACAAAAGTATTTTACAAATTTTGCGTATCTTACAAATTTCAGGTACCGCACAATACTTTCCATATATTTTGCCACTGCATTTGATCAATTTGATCAATATTCGAAATTTTAAACATTTATTTTTTATAATTTTAACCATGATAATCAGACGCAGCTTACTCTCACGATTCCACTGATATAAAAAACTCATTTTTTGAAAAAATGTCGCTTAGCTATGTTTTTCCGTTGTAGAATAGTACGATAAACTTCACGTGGAACTCAAATCTTACATTAATTAGATATATAGTCTTATAAATTTAACATCATCTAACATTTTTTTTTCGAGTTGAATCTGATGCAAATTGTGGTTATTTTGAAAAATTTCTTGTTTCAGATCAGAATTAAAATTGTTGTGCGAACATTTTAATTCTGATCTGAAACAATACATTTTTCGTCTTCCTGCGTGATAAAAATAGCCGTGCATAAAATTCTTCAATCTAAAAAAAAATGGTTTCAAAAATTTCGAAAATACTCTTATCTTTTGCAATTTCTATCCAAGATTGCTTGTTAACAGACTCGTTCTTTCTTTTTCCTAAACAAAGTGTGCGGAAGCTCGATTTTATCCGTTCTTTTTTTTCGAAAATTATCGTGTTTACGGACGGACGGATGTCAAAATTCGGACAATTCTAATACTTTCTCAATCGTAAATGATGACAATGTAAGAAGGTAAAAAAAAGAAATTTCTTTAAGTATCTATAAGCAGTCCTGGACAGAGGTACAGAAATGAGTAGAGTAGAACGGGGCGGGGCAGCCAAGACGCCACATTTTGGCGTGCAGAGCACTTGTTCGAAATGATGTCAAAAAGTGTATGGTGCCGTTAGAAAGCTTGATTCTTTGGCTACAAAATTGACTCGTGGCATTTTGACGCAGCTTGCCCATTACAGTTTCTACAACTGTTTTCTAGAGACGCTATGTTTTTGCTCAACTGTAAAAGCGTGGGGCGAGGCAGCCAACCATTTCAGCAGTTATTAGACGGCACACAAAGTTTTAATACACAGAAATATAATAATGTATGAGTTCTTCATTAGGTCCAAGATGATATATAAAATTAAAAAACAATGTTAAATGTGTTCTCTGACATTTAATGGAACTCAAAAGAAAAACCCCCCCAAAAATGGGGAAAAATCGGGAAAATTAATATGTCATCTTCGTTGCTGCCGTTCGTGGTTTCATAAGGAGTTCACACCTTCTTCGGGCGGCCTCTTCGAGGGCCGCCACAAGCAATTCGCTTTTTAGCCTTTTCGGCCTAATCTGCCGTTTGTTGGCTACCTCGGCCCACATGTGCTTTTCCTCCGCAAAAATTGTACACAAAAAACTATTTTGAATATTGAAGAACCAACCATTCCATCGTGTTAATCACAAAATTCTGCTGCGGAAAATATTACTCAACTTTTGTTTAAACAACGTTCACACGAAGGATATACAAACGTAAATCACAAAAGTGTTCCTGCTGCTAGTAGTTTTTCACAAATGACGCTGCTTTTTACAAACTGCCACAGTCACGACACTCAACTTTCGGCAAGTACAGCGGACTAACCTAACCGACCTTAAATTACAAAGGCACGCGATTTCAATTAACGCTGTGGGAATAAGAAGAAATTGGCTGCCTCGCCCCACAGGCTGCCTCGCCCGTTCTACTCTAACACATACATTTTCATGCAAAAATGGAATAGTTAAATTTTCTCATGAAAAAATTAATTTTCCACTAGGAGAAGACGAATTTTCATCAAAATAGTTAAATTTGCATCCAAATAGATGTAGTTTCAACTAAAATGATGAATCTTCTTCAAAAAAGATTAATTTCTAAAATATAAGTTCAAATCTCGAACAGCTAGTTGCATTTTGAACCAAAAAAGATAAAATTTATACAAAAAGAGATAAATTTTTAAACTAAAGACGAATATCCATCGATAGGGTTTCATTTTTAAGCAAGACAGATTCTTCAGTCATGAGGGAAAAATCATGTCAAACAAATTGCAGAATGTTCAGCCCAAAAAGGCGAATTTTCTACAAAATAGTTGAATTTTCAATCAAAAGCAATGAATTTCTCCCAAAATTGTTGAAGTTTTTTAGAAAGAACTAAATTTTCAATCAAATAATTAAATTGTAAATCAAATAAAACAATAATTTTTCAACCAAAAATAAAATAGTTAAATTTCGAGTTCAAAAATTAATTTTCAACAACACAAAAAAAAAACGCATTTCGAACAAAAAATTAAATTTTCAACAAAAAATATAAAATTTATACCAAAATGAAAGACTTTTTAACACGAAAATATGAATTTTTAACAAAAACGGTTAATTTCAACCAAATGGTAAAATTTTAAAACGAAAAAGATGATTATTCATTTTTGCGATAAAGATTAATTTTCTACAGAAAAAAGTCGAATTTTTAGTATAGTAGTTTCACATTCAACCAAGTTTTTGAATTAAAAAAAAAAAGTATGAATTCTCGACAAAGTATGTAATAGTTACTATTCAAAACGAAACAGATATCATTTTATATAAAACAATATTTGAATTTAATGAAAAAAGATGATTTTTGAACAAAATATGTGAATTTTCAACACGCAAATATGAATTTACAACAAAAAAGGTAAATTGCCACAAAAAATAAAATTATAATCATTTTTAACAAAAAATATAATTCCCAATTGAATAGTGGAATTGTCAACGGAATTTTAAATTTTTGACCCAAAAAGAGGAACTTTCATCAAAATATTTGAAATTTCGACGAAGAAAATTACCTTCTAACAAAAAAGTTCAAGTTTCAAGAAAATTATACAATTTTTAACTAAATCAGGAAATTTTCAACCACCTTTTCAAATTAATTTCCAATCAATGAGAATTCAATATTCAGATCTGGATTCCGCTGATATAAGAAACTCATTTTTGGAAAAAATGTCGCTTAACTATGTTTTTCCGTTCTAGAATAGTACGATAAACTTTACGTGGAACTAAAATCTTACATTAATTAGATATATCGTCTTATAAATTTAACATCATCTAACATTGTTTTTCGAGTTGAATCTGGTGCAAATTGTGGTTCTTTTGAATAATGTCTTGTTTCAGATCAGAATTAAAATTTTTGTGCGAAAATGTCCTGTTCCAAATCAAAATCCTAATTCTTTTCAAAAATCGCACGTTAAAGTAAAAAATGTATTTCTTTTAGAAAATTCTTTGTTCAGGAGCTGAATAATTATTTAAAAAAAAAGCTACTGTTGCAAATCACATACTTATTTGGGAAAATGCCACTTACCAAGTCAGATTCATCTACAGTTGATCTTCTTCCTGTTCTGAATCAGAATGATACTTCGATTCAAAAAACCTCCGTTCAGAGATAAAATTATCGTATATCATTAAAAAGATTCCTTGTTCCAGATCTGGAGTATATTTTTTTTTCGAAAATCCCTTGGTCTAAACCAAAATCAGAATTCTTTTAGAAAGTTCCAAGTCAGAATTATAAATCTTTTAGAAAATTCCCTGTTCTTAGTCAAAATTGTAGATCTTTTAGAAAAGTCCTTATTTCAGATCTAAATTATAATTTTTTTTTAAGTAATGGGAATACGAAATAGAAGTTTAAACAAAATTGGAGAAGGAGAATGTGGTTACTATTTTATACGCTGGTATGGCCGGTATTAGGTTATGGAGTAGAGATATGGGGATGGAAAGAAAGGAAAGAGATTGAGAGTTTACAAGAAAGGTATTAATTAAGTACTAGAGCGGGAAAGAGGGCATGGAATTTTGTGATGAAGCTGAAGGAGGGAAAGGAAGGGGAGTTGGCGAGAAAGTGTTTGAAGGAGGTAGAAGAAAGGAGAGGGAGGGCGATGGAATTAATGAGATGGGAAGCAGAAAGGAGGGAGTTCTTTAAGGCTAGCGATATAGAAGACGGGACTAGAGTAAACTATGAAGAAGTGGAAAAAAGGGGCAGGGAAAGGCAATTAACATAAAGATGGGGGATGATTGAGGAATCAAAACACCAAAGGTACAAGATGATAAAAAAGGAAGGAGTACCAAAGAATTTAGAAAAGGGATGGGGAGAGAGAAGATGGACCAGAATAGAAAAACTTAGATTAGGCAACGAGGTGAGGGAAGGGATGTACTGGGAAAAGGAAGAGAACAGAAAGTGCAGAATCTGTGAATGGGAAGAGGAAACATGGGAGCATGTATGGGAAGGATGTAGGAGAGACATGGAAAATAAAGGAAGCTGGCAATAGAATGTGGTGAAGATTCTAGGGGAGGATGGTTTGGGGGAAGAGTGGATAAAGGAGTTAGAGGGTGCTAGGAGAGCGAATGAGAAAGAATGAAAGAATTGATGCAAAAAAAAATGGCAAAATGGAGGTACAAGATAATTCACTGGTTCATTCAGTGGATTTCTAGCACTGGTTCAATCAGTGCTGCAGTATTATTGTTTAATTTTTATTTATTCATCAAAATTTGCGTTCGTTTTGAAATATTCTATTAAAATTAATTTTTCAAAATAAAAATCATTCGAAACTTTCCTAGGAATCTTAAGACAATATTTGTATTATCTTAAAACCTTTTAAAATCCTTAAAAGCTTACAAATTTTATTTAAAAACGTCTAAATATCTCCTCAACTTACTCGATTTTTTTCTAAACGAATACATTTTGATTTGTTATCTACACATCAATATTCAACATTTTCACTTGCAAATAAAATTTTTTTAATCAGAGCAATTAAAATTAACATTGTAACGTTTAGCTCTCCGAAATTTTAACGATTCAAGGATTTCTGTTTCAAACAATTCAGTTTCAAATTGTTTAGTTTTGAATATTTCATTTATAATTGTTAATTTAAAATAAAAAGTCAAATTGAACTCGTTAAAAATGGTATATTTTAGACTGAAACAACAGTAGTTTACAAAGCTTCAATCGGAGGTTTACATTTGATTAACTACTAAGGCTTTCGAATTGAAACATTTCAATTATCAACGTCAAAATCTATAAATTGTTTAATTTTATCAGATTCAGAATCTCCCTATTAAATCAAACAATTATTGTTCAATTGCGAATACACGAAATACAGTTTAATTTTTAAAATCACTATTTAATTTATATTTACAGTTGATCAACTTAAAACATTTTTTGTCTAAAAATTTCAGTTTCAAAAGACATTAATCTTGTTTTGTGTAAGTGTTCCAAACTGCATTTTAACATTCTTTTAATTGAAAATGCCCCCTTAAAAATGAAGATGTAAAATGGAAAATTTTGATCGTAAAAGATTTTAGAATTGAATGAATGAATGATTTCATAATTGAAAAAGTTAAAAACTCAACTTGGCATTCAAAAAAAAGTTGAAATGAAACTTATTTTAAATTGCATTATATATCTTGTGACATGAAACTTGTGATATTTCAAGTGATTGGATAGATTTTTCATTGAAAAACTTGTAAAAATACCGGTCAAAAAATAAATTCACTGTCATTTCCCGGTCTCAAAAAATTCCGATCATCTCCTGGTTTCCCGGTCCAGCGGCCACCCTGAGTTATGTTATTTTATAATATAATTATGCTTCTCGAATGATAATACGTATTTCGTGCCTGGTAGCTTAACAATTTTTCTTCAAAGAAACAATTAAAATAATATATTCTTCGAAGTTTTTGACTTATTTTTAAAGGTATTTTTAGACTTTACGTTTTAGTTTTTTTTAAATTAAACTAATTTTTCCATTCTTTAATTTATGTAGTTAAGGTAAACATCCCAGTCATCGTGACCTTAGTCCCAGTAATTGTGATGGCAATTTTCTTGCTTTTTATGTGTGTAAATTCGTGAAGAGTAATATAGTCTTCAAATATCCTATTCGTCTGAATTCAGCGAAAATATTTTTGGGGACCTTATTCATTTGAAAGTGTCAACACGAATCAATTTCAGTGTCGGCCAATTCATTTTAATCTGGGAGATTTTAAGTCAAGCTCCAATTCGCCAGAATTCGCCAGCGCGAATACAGTTGAAAACTGGCGTATTCAATCGAATTCTTGAGGTATAACTAACGCACAGGGGCATATAGGATCTGTTGTAAATATATATTAATGATTCCCGTAGCTCAGTGTTGTCCTCTGGACTTATACACTTGAGTTCGCTGGTTCGAGACTTGAGGCATGCTATTTTTATCAATTTTTTTCGAAATGACCTTGACCACAAATTAAGGCAAATTTACACGCATTCAATTCGAGCTGGCTCAGTTCGTTTCAATGAATCAGAAAGCAGAATTCGAGCGAATTTAAACATGTTAACTCGCCGCAATCCTCCCGAATTACTTTCTTTTTGCCTTAAAGGAAATTATGAAGAGGTTGAGAAGATACCTGGATAAGAACAGGTTAGAACTGAATGCGGAAAAGTCCAGGTTATGGTTTTCAGAAAAGGAGGTGGAAGGGGTAAGGAAGGGGAGTGGAAGTGGAAGGGAAAGGCGGTGCAGGAGGTGAAAGAGTTTGTGTACCTGGGCTTCTTGTTTCGGAGGAATGGCGGAGTGGATGGTCACATAAAAGAGAGAGTGAGGAGGGCAAATGTGGTGATGAGGCAGGTGTGGGGGTTGGGAAAGAAGTTATTCGCAGATGATTTTGGAAGGAGAATGAAATTGTTTGACTCACTAGTGATGAGTGTCCTATTGTATGGAGTAGAGGTGTGGGGGTGGAAGGAAAGCGAAGAGGTAAATAGGACACAGGAGAGGTATGTAAAGTGGACACTGGGGCTGGCAAGGAACACGCCTAATTATATTGTCAGGAGGGAGACGGGGAGAACGAGTGTAGAGATTCTAGCGGGGAGTCGGGCGTGTAAATATGAGGAGAAATTTTTGGAAGAGGGGGGAAGTAAGCTGGTTAGGGAGTGTTGATGGGAGAAGGAGAACAGGAAAGGGGGTGGGCAGATGGAGGTTGAAAGAGAAAGGTATTTTAGAACGAATGGACTGCAGATGGATGAAGTGAGAAGGATGCATGAGGAAGAAAGGAAGGTATATGAGTTGGTTAAGAAAAACAGCATGGAGAGAGAGAAGACAGCAGGGGAAGAGAGAGTAAGAGAGACAAGGTTTAATGGGAACTATGTGTGGATTATGCCAAGGGCGAGAGCGCAATATTTGTGTGAGAAAGGAAGTCAGGAGCTTATAGCGAGGATGAGATGTGGGTGCATGGAGGGTTATAATAGGTCATAAAGCATCTTCAGGAGCTGAAAAGAGTATACACATAATACAATATTCAAAGATGTAGAAATATATAAATATATAGATGTAGAATCTAGAGTGTAGTGTAAATATATTTAGAACCCTGGTTAAGTTAAGTTACTCAAATCTTATATTAAGATGGTACTTTTGGTAAACTTATCTTAAGATATAATGTGACAGGTTAAATTTTGCATCTCTGTCACTTCAAGAATCTTCATTCTAAAGGAGGGTTTCACGAGAAAAACGTATTTAGAGAACCAAGAGCGCCTCACTCAAGCCTCGATTAAAGCCTCGATTTAAGAGCACTCACCAAAAGTTGTTATACATCAAGATTATTTATTTCTTTGGAAACGTCTGCTATCATGTTGTGGAAAAAGCCACCTGTCAAAATTTTGAGGTAGACAACAACTCCATGGCAACCAGGGTTGGATTCTGCCACATTGAAGGATTCAGAGGTTTTCCCAACGCACCCTGGAAATAGGATCAATCACTAACGTATGATTCGACATCAACTCCATCTCCATGATTACCGAACTCAGTCCGTGTAAAGGTGTTCGCACAAGAAAATCCTTTGCAGTGCGCTGGAGACGTCTCACGGACGTGCCGTTCGCACACAAACTCATAACGCCAACCAATCGCGTGCAACCTGTCGTGCTGCTGCCTTCCGAGCGGTGACGCACGCAAGTACCTCGCTACTTAAACTAGTTCGCAACGCACTTCAGTAAGTGCTGCCACGGACCGTAGCAGCACGGCACGTTCGTGAGACTTTACCAGCACACTGCAACGGATTTTCTTGTGCCAACACCTTAATGGCGGACCTGAATCATCCGGCCCGCTCAGCTTCGCACGACGTCACCATCTTCAACCGGACTCTGGGCGCCATATCACTGAGGCGTGACGTCACGATACTTACGCCGTGACGATACGACTCTGGGTCTTGCAAAAATTGACACCGATCTCGAGAATCACAGAGTCCTTTCAAATGGAAAAATCCGGCAGGGAAAAACACTGCTAACAAACTCCAACCACCCACACTCAACACTGCCATCAAGCTTTACGTCACTCTCACGCATCCACGGTCACTTTAGTATCACGGGGCCCATTTGGATGTCGAGCAATCTACTACGTAATAATCCCAGTCTGAAGGATTATTAAAATAACCACCAGGCATGCCAGATTCCACACTTGTCAGCACACGGAGACAGCCATCTTACACCGGCCGGCGCTCCACATACCGGAACGGTGGTCCGATTTCCATCGATCAAAGTCCCAGAAATCCAACTGAAAAAGGCAGCACCGACTGGACCGACAATTCTGGCGCGAGCGGGAAGGAACTGACGAGTGCAGAGGACGCCGGAGAGATCAGTTTCGTGTCGGCCATCGACTAGTTAACGAGTTCGTGAGGAAAACGATTAGTAACCACACAATTCAATTGGACGAGTCCATTTTTTTTGCCGGAATGGCGTTATAGAAAAGACTCTGGGATTCCAAGGATCGAGGTAGGCGTTGCCATTCATTCTTCCTTTTCTCCGGATTATTTTTTTGTTGTGTTCTTAAGATTAGTTGTGTTTTGTAGTGTGCTCTTTCAATATGGGTTATGAGAAAATATTTGTCGCGATTATTAATAGTTAAATGGGTCTAGAAACTCAGGCTGACGCCATGTCGAATTTAGTGGGCTTCTTATTACTAAGGTTTTCGAGTAGGTTTAGCTTTTCTTCGTGCACTTTTTGTTGTTAGTTAGTTAGTTTAGTCATGAAACTTTGATTTCTTAGCTTTCTGATAATCTAACAGTTTTTCGGATATCTTAATCATAGTTTGGGTTTAAACCCCTTTTTTTTTTGTAAATTCACATGTTATACCTTTTGTATAGACACTATTGCTAAATTTAATTAAATGTGACATATTCTTTCTTTTTTTTATATAATTGTGATTCTGGAGTACTTTTCTCGCCCCCACGAATCTCTCTGCCCTGAGTTAGGGACTTTTGATAAGAGACTTATTAAATTTAAGATTTTGTGAACATTTTTTTTTGGAGTGACGCCGAAGAGGTCTGACGCCTAAAGGTAAATATACCATTCAGCTCTTTTCTGTTCCTACGTTGTCGCTGCCATTTTGTAGCCATGCTCCCAGCTTATGTCCCATAAGACTGGGAAAGTCGCTATAACACATACTAATTTGTATTTAAATTCTTTGAAAATTTGTTTCGTTTCGAGGTTAAAAAATTAATTGAAATTCAATTTGAAGTTAGTCGAATGATTGACTCAAATTGAGGTGACGGATGCAACAACTCATTAAGCGCTCGAAACCGCGTAGAAGTATTGACCACTCGGCAAAATCGATCGATGAAAAAAAAAGTGGCCGAAACGCAAAACAAGATATACCTTCGTATTCACATTGACGCGACCGACAAATTTTTCTCATCAAACTTTTTCATTCGACAATTATTACTCAAGATAAACAACAAAAACTTACAAAATTTTTCGATCGAAAATCGACGTTTTATAAAACACAACTCGCGAGTATTCGGCCGTTTGTTGATAAAAATGCTTAAACATTTTATGGCGTATTCTCAATACATACTCGATGACTATAACCAACGCACTTTGTTTAAAAATGTAATACGTTTGTTTTTGTTTAATAACAAATTAATTCCGATTGAAAAACGCGTTTTGCCAACTTCAACCAGCGGGCAGGTCATCGAAAAAATGCTAGCTGAAATAGCTTATCGCGAGAAAGTTGTTCGCCAGACTTTGGGAAAATTTGAAGAAAATCGGTTGAAAATTGTGCAAATGGCAGCGAGTTGAAGTCAACACACGCTGCCGCTGGAGCGCTCTGATTAAAAAATTAATCGCTAATGAAACATTCAAAGACAATCGAGGTAAACACGATAATCATTTGGTAGTATTGACAGACGAAATCAAAAACTTGTTTCACGTACATTGCAACCTCATTCCCCATTCTGAGCCTCATTACACGAGAGAAAATTCGACATTGAAATATTTTGATCATCCAGATTTGACCCTAAACAAATTGTATGAATCATTTCTGGAGTTTTATGCAGCCGTGACGGGTAAAATCGAGATTCCCTTGGACAATACTAGCTACACTAAATATTTCAGCCCTAATGTAAATTTACATTTAGTAAATCAAAAACGGATGTCTGCAATGTCTGTTTTCTTAATAAAGAAAATGCTTATGATAGTCCAGAATTTCTGCAGCATCTTTTGGACGTTCAAAATTATAAAAACATGAAAAAAAGTTTATTGTCATTGAAAAATGTTCTCGCTCTTGTATTCGATTTCGGACAAAATCTTCCACTTCTCAAATTGTCATGTACTGACCAATTTTACCTTCGGTTGATATCGTTGTATATATTCAATGTATACATTTTGAATTCTTGAAGGCAATGTAAAAAAATGAAGCAATACTGTCACAAATATTTTGTTACATATTATCATGAAAGAGTACCAAGATGGTTATTACGATAGGATCATACTTTTTTCTGATGCCTGCGGGGGGCAAAATAGAATCTATAACATGCTCCTTTTTCTATCATTGTTGTCACGAAAATTTCAAGTTGAAATTCGGCATATTTATCCGGTGCGAGGTAATTCGTACTGCCGATGCGATGCGAATTTCGGCATGTACGTTAAAAAAAAGAAAAAAGTAGAAAAAATAGAAACTGATGACGAGTACATCGAGTTAATAAGGAGTGCTCGAAATCCACCTTTCGAAATTGTTCGAGATACAGATTACAAAGAGAAAGACTTTGAGCAAAAAATGCAACAAACATCTAAGAATCCTAAAGACTTGCAGATCAGTAAAGCAGTAAGAATTGATTGATTTCCAAATGGCACAGTTGATGTATTTACAAAGTATGATGAAAAACCTGTCAATTATTTCATTAATTCTTCAGTGACATTCGACGACATATTAAATTCAAAATCTAAGCCAAACGTTGGAATAAAGAAAGCAAAAGTTGAGGACGTGAAAAAATTGATCCGATATCTGAGTCTAAAGGTAAAAATTTTTTTAACAATTTGTTCTCCAAACCTGAAATGAATTCTGGAAAGTAAGCACCCATGACTTTTTTTCTTATGGCATTGATTTAATCCTACTACTCAATGTATCTAAAACTACATTATTTTTAAATGATCTCAAAGTGCTTGAAAGTATTCTACACTGAAATAAAATTGAAAAAATATCTCAGGTTCTAAATCGTTTGATAAGTTTTAAGTATAGAAAACTAAAAGTGTTAATTATTATTATGATATGTATGTATGTTTATATATTATCATTATTATTATTCCTGAGCTATTAAAAAAGCGTGCATTCCAAAAAAACTATATTATTTACATTGACTAATCATAAGACGGATTGTTAACAATTATAAGAAGAAATGTGTTACATTTGAGCAGAAACACAATATATTATGAAGAAACATCACAGTGATGGTCCTTTGAAAATTAATAATATTTTGTTTCGTTATGTGATCAAATGTTTTTGCGTATTATATACAATAAATACAATTTTCCGGAAATTTTTGCTTTTTCTGATGAAATTGTTTCTTCTATTATTTATTATATTTCGAAAGTTGAAATACTAGAATGAATTTATTGATATTTTTTTTCCACCCAACATAAAATCAAAAATTGTGCAGGTTCTAATAACTATGCCCTGTTGATCGCAATTCGCGAAACACCGGATAAAGTAACAAAGGCCGATAATCAGAGCACTTCAGCGGCAGCGAATGTTAACTTCAACTCGCTGCCATTTCCACAATTTTCAACCGATTTTCTTCAAATTTTCAGGAAAACTTTCTCAAAGTCTAGTGAACAACTTTCTCGCGATAAGTTATTTCAGCTAGCATTTTTTCGATGACCTGCCCGCTGGTCGAAGTTGGGAAAACGCGGTTTTCGATCGGAATTAATTTGTTATTAAACAAAAACAAACATATTACAGTAAAACCTGTCTATGTTGGCCAGCCGCGGTTCCATCAAAATGTGGCCAATTTAGGCAGGTGGCCAACTTACAGAAATTATGTTTCGAAACCCCTGTTTTTTCATAATACATACATACACCTATGGATGAAATAAATAGCAAAATACGTTATTTTAGGAAGATGGAACTTTTCGAATCTTCACAGAAAAACAGCGGAATCATTTTTGTTGCAGCTTATTTGTTATGTTCTTGAAATAAGATTTTTTTTCAATGAGAATACTTCAAGTGTGATACTACGACATGATCATAGCTGCACTCCCATTCTCCGTTGCCTCATATCTGTTGCAACTCAAAAGAACTGTTTTAAATGGGAAAAAAATGCAATTTATAAATTCTGAAAACCCTTTTTTTTGAAGTCAGGGTATGTATTAAATAACAAACATGTCAATAATTCCAAAGTGTTCCTCGTAAAAAATAATTGGTGGCCCTAAAAAGGGCCGATATGTATCAAATGAGACAAATTGTATGGTAAATTCAGTGTAACATCTCCAACTACATACTTTATTCCTTAGAGTTGACAAAAAAGTGACTAATTTTCATTTGCTTGGTAACTGCTGCAGAGAAGAGATGTTTCTTGATGTCACTTTGCACCTTAAACAAACTATCCATTAGCTGAGGCTGGTGACTGGAAGAGTACCTCAGCAGTTGCGCTAAATATTGTAGAGCTTCTTTATGATCCCAAATTGACTTATCATTGGCCGGCCATGAAGGAGTGGGGGATGACTTACTGGCACTGGTCGTTGATGTTTGAGTGGGGCTTCTGCTGGCTATGTACCTTACTAGCTTACTGAGTCGATGTGGAATAAGATAAAAGAGACAACTGGAGAGGTTGAAGTCATTTGATCTCTAATCTTCAAACGATATCTGTCTGAAAATTGTAATTTACCGCTCTGCGTGAACTTCAGTGGCCAACTTCGGCAGGTTGGAATATGTGAAAATCTTGCAAAAAGGCGGCCAAGATACAAGATAGACAGGTGGCCAACTTATCGAAGAAGGATCCTATTAAATTCAACGCAAGTTTTCCGGTTCTGTAAAACCCAGTCCAACTTAGACAGGTGGCCAGGTTACAAAGGTGGCCAACTTCACAGGTTTTACTGTACATTCTTAAACAAAGTGCGTTCCTTATAGTCATCGAGTATGTATTGAGAACACGCCATACAATTTTTAAGAATTTTTATCAACAAACGGCCGAATAATCGCGAGTTGTGTTTTATAAAACGTCGATTTTCGATCGAAAATTTTTGTAAGTTTTTGTTGTTTATCTTGAGTAATAATTGTCGAATGAAAAAGTTTGATAAGAAAAAATTGTCGGTCGCGTCAATGTGAATACGAAGGTATATTTTGTTTTGCGTTTCGGCCACTTTTTTTCATCGATCGATTTTGCCGTGTGGTCAATACTTCTACGCGGTTTCGAGCGCTTAACGAGTTGTTGCATCCATCACCTCAATTGTGCAAGAATTCTATAAGAGAATTTGTTGGAAGTTCGATAACGATTTTACGGGCTGGAAGACTTTCTTCTGACGTTTCGAACGCACGCGCCTACATTTATAAACTTAAGTCTGATGACGTAGAAAGGTTCGCACTCGGAATGACGTCACTACGAACCAATCACAATTCTAATACAATTTCGATGTCGACACCGCCCACCAATCAACCCTTGGATTATTTCACCCTTGACGTCACAAAATTGGGTGAAAATCAGTCCAAGCTGATTCATGGATTGCATCCCATGAGTCAACACCTCCTTCCTGATTGTCGCAGATTTTCGGCGCGTTTCTGTCGTGTCTTTGTCTCTACCGGATATCCTTAATTACTGCGACGAATATCTATCATACATTTACCTATGACAAAGAGAGAGAAAGAAAATATGTTCCATCATTGCACCATTTCGTTAATGCTTTAAAAAATTTCCTTGTCTGGTTTTTAGAAATGTTTGTTTTGTATTCAAAATTATTTTTCTCCTCAAATCGAGAAAAACAACCCAAAATTCATACGATAATTAGATGAAGGATTAATTTGAAAACTATGTAAATCTCAGTTTTTTCTGCGTATCTCTCTATGAGATATTTTGGTTTTGGTTTTCAAAAATAATTATTTAAATTGAAGTAATGCTCGGCTTTGGTTAAATAAAATTTGAAATTCATCAATCTTAAATTTTTTCAGAACTACAATGTACATAAATGTGAAATTCTTCTTAACCCTGAAACTGAAAGTAAGTTGTCAATAGTGTGTCTGAATTTGGCAACATTCCTTTCTTCGAGTTTTTTAGATTATGCGATCGGCAACGCGGAAAAGCGACAACAATGCTTTCGAGATTTTCGTGACAGAGCTATTTTTTAGAGAAAGATTACTAATTACAAACCAGTCTTTCCTGAAACGTAAAAGATTGTATAAATATTGACTATTATGAAATGTAAATATTTCACGAGGACAATCTTGACGCTTTAAAACGAAAAGATAACGACCACAGTGCACACTATACAATCTGATGAAGCACCAAAATATTCATTAGTTACATTGTGAATCAATTTGTGCATTATTACATCAGGCAGTGTTTCCTTGAATCCGAAAAGATGAGGGTTGTCTATACTCTGGCCTTATCCTTGGCGGTAATCCTCAGTTTTATTGGTGAATATAATAATTTAGTATATCTATAATTTTAAGTAAAATTGTGTAAGCTTTACGCCAATGATATAACTAGACACGTCTACATTCTGACGTGTACAGTTAGGAGTGCACCATATGTGCACGTGCACAGATGGTACACTCCCAGATGTAGCGCTGAGATTGAGAAGTGCAGATATACCCTAGAGGAACTTGTGAACGGAACGGTTACGCAACTGTGTGACCGTACAGTGACCACATAGTGACCGTTGCGTTCACTAGGTCCCTTTGGGCATATTTTTATACTTTTCCATATTTATTATCGATTTCACGAAGGATAGGGTCATCCACTATTTTTTTTTATGTTTGCATATTAAAGTATATGCTCTAAAATGCTTGTAAATAATCCGGGCGATTTACTTTTTTTTTGCATAAAAATGAAAACAACAGCGCTACCAATGGTGCTTTGTGCCTGAATGCAAGAGCACGACTGTCAAAAATCCAGGAAAATTATTTATGTGTATACCCAAACATGTGGAACGAAAAAAATGGTACAAAATTGTTCGGCATGACATGTGCCGTACCACATGTTTTACGTCAACAGTATATTATTGCGAAGATCATTTCAACGATAAGTAAATATTTTTATTTTGAATAGACAAAAAAAAAATACTTTTTTTTTGTGGTATGAATCTTATAATTATAAATTTTATAACAAAATTTTATAGAAGTATTTATATAAGTATTTATAAAAAAAGTAAGGTTAGTTTTTCTGAATTCAATATTGCCAATATTGCTTATTGTTTCGTTTTTACTCCTAAAGTCTCAGCAACGTTGAAATTGGAGCACTTCGCAAAAAAATCACGTATCATAAGTGCCATCACTTTTGAAACTAGCTGTGAATTCGATATCGAGTGTTTCCACTATGTTTGTATTTATAATTATATGGTGCTCATTTCACGAGCACTTTGCTTCATTTTGATCAATTTAAAATTAGAAATTAAAAAAAAATAACAAAATATTACAAAACATTTTTTGTTAGTTCTAGAAAGAACTTGTCTAATAAATTTAAAAATCTTCAAAAAAAGTACTTCTGAAAAATAAAAAATAAAATATCATTTCTTCTTAAATGAAAAATGAAGAAAATTGTTATTAAAAATGTAAACACACAAATCTTTCCGAAACTACAAAATATTTCATTCAGAAAAAAGTGTCAGATTCGATTTTTTCAAAAATCTATTCAAATTAAGCGAATTGCCTTGAAATTTTCCAGATTTTTTTGTTGACATTTTCAGAATTCAACTAAAATGCAATATTTCAAAATGAAACATCGTTTGAAAATTCCCCAAAAATCTTGAGAAAATTTTTTATTCGCTTAAAACCTATCAATATTCTTCAAAAGCTTCTTTTATTCGAAATATTCTAATATCTACATTTTGTTTCAAATGCTTTGAAATCTGCTCAAGATTGACATTTTTTTCCAAAATTTTCAAAACTTCTGAAACTTGGAAATATAATTTAAAATAACTACAAGTTTTTCTAAAATTTCTTTAAATTCTCCTTAATTGAAAAATGCTTCTTACAATCTAACGACCTGGCTAAAATATGATATTTTTTGGTTAAAAATTCAACTACTTGATTGAAAGTTAAACTAGTCTGTTAAAAATTCATTATTTTTATCAGGATTCACCTTTTTGGTAAAAAGTGTAACCATTTTGTGGAAAATTCTTTTTTGAATTAAAAATTAATGTTTTTATTTGGAAATTCAACTATTTGGCGGAAAATTAATCTTGAATGTTGAAAATTCATCAATATGGTTGAGGATTCAACTATTCTGGTTAAAAATTAGTTTTTTGTCATTTAAAAATTATTTTTGGAACTGTAAATTTTCTGATTCCATTTTTTGTTGAAAATTTATATTTTTTAGTTGAAAATTCAAATAGTTTGCTGAAAATTCGAATAATTGGTTAAAAGTTCATGTGTTTTGTTGAAAATTTCTCTTCTGGTGGAAAAGTAATCTTCTGAATTGAAATTTTAGTTTTTACAGGTTAAAAATGCACCTATTTAATTGAAAATTGAACTATTTTGCTGAAAGAGTAATTAGTTTGTTAGAGATTCAACTATTTTTTTAAAGTCATATTTCTGGTTCTCAAACTCATATGTTTCGTTGAAAATTCGTCCTTCTGGATCAATAATGCAACATTTGTGGTAGAAAAGTCTTGGTGAATCAAAATTTTCAAATAAGTTCATTTTATTTCATGATGAAATTTATTTATGAATGTTTCTAAACATTATTGATATAAAATACAATTTTCATTTTGAATGATTTGAAAGTATTGTCACGTCCCGCGACGTATATATATGTTAATATATTTATTTATATATTTATCTATTTGC